>VDFB02120432.1:0-28000 GCA_007258455.2 Sequoia sempervirens | reverse complement strand
ATCCAAATGCCCAGCAGCCAGTAAGGTTAAATCAAATTAAAAAACTCATTAGAAATAATACACAATACCAAACTATGAATTCTATACAATCAAACACAAATATCTCAATCATAACTCTATTATAAGACTGCAACACCTTAAAATATTTATTAGAAATAATAATAAAGAAAACTAGCCTATGCCTATCAGATCAAATAAGGGTAAAAAAATGTCAATAGTAGAGCTAAGTTATGAAACAACAATTTAAGATGCACCAAAATACACATGCACAATCTACCAAATGTTGTGTTTTAGCAAAGCTACTAGAAAATTCAAAGACAAGCAAAAGGAAATATATTATGAACTAGTATAGTCAAGATCCATAGCATTGACATATTGCATATGTCATATATGCTACTCCGCACTAAAATAGCTCATGATACCAAAGTATGTTCTACCATAGAAAATATGAACTAATAAACCATTGTCATATGTCCAAATTTTGTCCCAACTAGAAGAACGATTTGTATCACTTAGAATTGCATTTGCACAAATCTGGAAACTAGGGTACAAAAGATCTCAAATAGGTCTAACAGGTTCCATAATTAATGTCCCTGTTGGCATTAGTATTATAAAAAAGGAGTTACCACAATCAACCAATAACACACAAACGATTGTTGTTTCACTCAAAAGATGATTGGAATACAAAAATGTATATCAAAAAGGCATGGTATGGCACAACGTCGTCATGGAAGATTTGGCTCAATTATCAACAACACTGTACAAAATGCAAAATGTCAAGATAAACAAAGATTGGGAACTTTTTTTGCATACCAATGATGAACTTGAAGAAATTATTGGGCCTATCACAATTGAAACAGAGTCAGATAGTGATGTGGAACATGAGAATCCATCTAAAACCTTGGTCCATGGATTCACAAAATCTAGAAATTTACATAGCACTTGTAGAATAAAACTATCTAGTTGGAATATTTAAAGATAAATACATTGAGGAAATGAATTTCCCAACATTATTCTTTAGCAAGCCATGTGATGATGACATTCTAAAAAAAATTGCATACCACAAAATTTCACAATGGGAAGTTTTACAATTAAATAGAAAATTTGCATATCACTCAACAAATATATTTTTCAAAACTATCAAGATACTAATACTACAAGTCTTGTCTACAATGTCCATAAGAATACAAAAGGGCCAACTAAAAGGATGCAAGCTAGAACAAAGGACGTGAAACACAAACCAAACCTTGAAAGATTTCTAAAATAAAATATTGGATATGTTGACTTCAAAAGCATAAGAATATCCCCAGATTATACACAACTTAAGAATTTTTTTTTTGAAATGATACGATAGCTAGGACCATCGACATTCTTCCTCACTTTTAGTAGCACTGAACAAAATTGGGATCCTTTAATAAACACACTACAATAATTACATAATCAACATCAATTAGGTCAAAAACAACAAGAGCCAATTGCTCAAATGAACATTGACAAATTTGAACTGATTAAGAAGGATCCCATTACTTGTGTACGATACTATAGACATAGAATAAATGCAATGAAAAATTTGATTCTTACAAATGACTCTATGTTTGGAAATGTTATTGATTAATTTTCATTGAATGAGTTTCGAAATCGAGGAAATGAGCATGATCATATGCTAATATAGGTGAAAAATGTACCAATCTATATAGAAAACAACAACATATCTAGATCATAGCTTTTGTCGACAAGTACATTACTTGTAGCACTGATCATTTGCAAGATGACTTGGCTAGTTTTGAAAGGAATCACTACACAAAGAGATGAAAGAGATCAAGGAAAACAGTTTGCAGATACAATTTCCCTTTACCACTGATGTGAAAGACTCAAATACTTTCACCAATACTAGAAAAGACTGAAATAATAACTTCAAATGTTGTCAACATTTACTCCACATTGCAAAAAGAAAACTATGACAAAGAATACACTTTAGACATGTTTTAAAATGACAAAACCATGTCTAAAACTGATTATATAATAGCTTTGAGCTCTACACTAAACAAACCAACACTTTTTTTACAAAGAATTTAACCATTAGAAATATGGAACAACAATTTCACAAGGAAAATGTCACACCTTTGGAAGGCCAATACAGATGCCCAATTTGTGCTTAATGCATATGCTGCAACAATGTACTGCAACTCTTACATTGCAAAAGTAGACAAATCAATGACATATGCATTCAAAAGAATACGTAAGGACCACTAGCAAACAAATATTGATGCAATAAAATGATTGGTAAACTTGGAAATGCATTATTGAACTTGCAACAAATGTCAGCACAACAAGTTGCTCACATTGTTTTATCACTTCCACTAAACTTTAGTTCAATAAAATGCATTTTCATTGACATGCGGTCCTATACTGGTCCCATACATTCATTCTAAAATCCTTCAAACAATTAAACAATGAACCAAATGATTCAGAAAACATACTTTCAAAATCTATAGTGGATTGTTATTTAATACGTCCCCAAACATTGATAGACATATGTCTTCCAGAATTTGTTTCAAGTTACAATAAAAATGAAACTACAATTAACCCAAGAACTAAAGCAAGAGTTATACGCTTTATTAACTCCAATAAGAACTTAGATCTATAGAATCATTGTAGAGAGAAATTAATGCTCTATGTGTCATTTAAAATAAACGAGAGTACATTAAAACAAAACTTTGACTCATGGGAACATGCATACATGCACCATGAAAAACCCATTATAAAAAATCATGCAAAGTTCACTCGAAACACAAGTGTTGCATGGGATGATATAGAAAAATAACTTAAAGATGTTGAGTCCCTTGACGATGGAAACAACGATAAGTTATTCACAACAAGGAAAACTAGCCAAATAGGACAATATGACATTCAAGCAGACCTTCCAAACATAGAGCGCATAAAACCAAATACAACATCACACAATGCATTTGAAATTGCTAGACACCCACATATAATTGACAACAACGAATACTACAAACTAATACAAATGTTAAACAAAGAACAACAAGCAATTGTTAAAGATGTTATAATGAAAATGATGAATAACATTGATAGGCCTTTGCATTTGTTCTTGACTGGAGGAGCTGGAACTGGAAATACTTTCATAGAAGCAGCTATATACCAAGCTCTAATTCGCATTTATAGCAAGTCTATTAACAACAATCCAGACAAACCAAAAGGCTTATTAACTTTGTGTCTGGTTTTTTGAAATCAAAGTTAAGACAATTAAGTACTGTAATTTCGATAAAATTTAAACTGAATTTCATTTTCCATGATCAAATTCTCACAATCAAAGACAATCATAAGACAAAGTGTTTTAGTTTTGATTTTTGGACTCAAAGAACATTTTAAGTTGGATAACATACAAGACATCCCACAGGCCAAAGGCCTAGGGTTTATACTTGGCATAGCCCAATCTAAATACCCTCGGATTGGTGATAAACACCTTTTCTTCTTGAGAGCGGATAGCTTAGAAATTTGGTGGCATTGGCTCCTCTTTATGACTCATTAATGTCTTTCGAGCACACCAATTTCAAATTCTTGGGCAATGACCTCCCAAGAACTGCTATCTCTACTCAAGGGGATCAGTAATGAGTATCTTCGGGCATGATATTGTACCCTGCACTATACCAAGCAACGGCCACAAATAGGTTGGTCTCTAAAACAAAAGGTATTTAATTTGGGCATTCCATTCGTAGGGCATGATCCATGCAGTGAGAGTCCCCTTTTGAATCCATCTCATTGGAACCATACGCATGATTCTTGAACTTTCCCCAAGAATCCTCTTTTATATACCGGTTGGAAGTCCCTCGGGTTCAGGGTGCTACTGGTCTGAGTCGTCCTGAGGTGAGTACTTTTTGCCACCAGGACAGACCCAAGTTCTAGAGTTGGTAACCTTTTCTCTTACACCCAGGATTGCACCTGGGATGCCATGGGAGATTGAAAATTCATCACATTGCATTCAAAAGATTTCACATACCATTTCATACATCTGATTTTCTACCCTTAGCGCCTAAAGCATTGGAACAATATTTCCAAGCACTATGATCAATTGCATGTGCTCCTTTATAGATGAAATTTCACCAGTAGGCTCAACATTTCTCACGCCAATACTGATAGATGAATAGGATACATAATGCAAATTCCTACCAATGTATTTTGCAAACTTTGATAAAATTTATGTGGTGATCTTTACTAAGTGCAACATGTCCTTGACTCCATTGTATTTGAGAATAGACCCACCATAACTGAATTGATGCCTTACAATTTTTGGAAAGATAATGTAAAATGCCATTCATTGGTCACAACTATGAGACAAAAGGATGAAAATTTTATTGCAATCCTTAACAAAATACGAATAGGCTTACAAAAAAATGATGGCATAGACTATCTTAACCAACTTTTCTTTTGTCTTGCAT
This sequence comes from Sequoia sempervirens, assembly GCA_007258455.2. Classification (NCBI taxonomy): domain Eukaryota; kingdom Viridiplantae; phylum Streptophyta; class Pinopsida; order Cupressales; family Cupressaceae; genus Sequoia; species Sequoia sempervirens. The sequence continues at coordinate 23,540 of VDFB02120432.1, read as the reverse complement.
CTTTAGACCCAACACTTCCATACTTGTTCTATAGGAAAGCTAATGTAGAGGTGCACAACCATAAAATGTTATTGTCCATTTCCAGTGAAATGATAGTGCCAAATGAAATAGATGAGCATGAGGAAAAATATAATGCAATACGACTCTATAGCCATGTTCAACTACTTTTCTACCTCAAATATACTTGAAACATTATATCCTTGTTGAAATCTATGCAGGAAACTATAATATGAAAGATGGCCTAGTCAACAGGTGCAATGGAATATTTAAAGCATATACAACACATAATGACATTGATGTTTGGCTCAAATTTTCCAATCCAAAAATTGGACAACAACAATGCACAAAACTAGCACAATATTACACTAACCTCATTAACAAGGAATGGGTTCCTATATTGTGCATTTCTAGAGCCATTCAAAAAAATTCACTAAACAAGAAAATTACAATTAGAAAATAATTCCCAATACAACTAGCATGTGCACGAACCATCCATTGATCACAAGGACTAACAATGCAAGCTTTGTATTTTGACCCAATAGGAATAAGACATGGCTTAACTTACACAACATTATCACGAACAAAGACAATAGACTCATTTTTTCTACTAAAACCTTTAACCAAGAGCAAGATACATGAAGAAATGCATTGCCTATAGTAAACTGCACAGTGGCAGCTCAATATTCAAGCTACATGTCCACACGATGCACCGCAAATGCTTCTATGCACATTAAACACTCATTCATTAAATCCACATGCACATGACATTGCCAATGACTATGACACAATGCAATCTAACATTTTTTCTTTACAAGAAGTACACATGCATACCTTACAACCTAATATATTATCAATCACAATATTTTAATACCTTTGGTATGAATATGATACATGGCATAACAACGTTTACCAAAAAACATTTTTTTGTATCAAAAGCAAAAGAACACAACTCTACAAATATTGAAGCCATCGCAGTCACAATACTACAACGCATTAATGAACTTAATATATGTAATATTTATGCAAGGCCTAATACTTCGATTCAAGAAATAATCACAATTCTTCAATCTATAATTGCATACACAGATACAAAAAACATATTGTACATTATGGGAAACTTTAATATCGACATGTGTTCAGAAAACAAAAGGAAAAGAACACTTCAAAATTTCATGCAAACTAACAAAATTCATTTTTTGTTAAACAAATCGCATAGTCTACACAAGTCGTTGATTGACCATATTTGGTCAAATTCAATCTCAAGTGTATGTAATATTTATAGATCAGAGGCATATTGGATTGACCACTTTCCTATTTTCCTAAATTTCCACCTTGCTGGTTGAATCAGTTCAACATTATAGCATACATAAGCATATATCACTAATAAATTTTCTAATTAATTCTGCATTACTACATCACTAGCTTGTAGGAAAATCATGAATCAAACAAAAAGAACACAACAACAAGTACAAGAAATGGAGGAAGACACAATAAAATGGTAAACAACCTATCCTATTTTCCTACGACATGCATTTTTGCATTGTCCAAATATAAGATATACATTTTTCTTGTTGTTTGCAAAACAAAAATAAAAAAGACTATATCAATTGAAGAGTTGACATCCATGTTGTCTACAGAGCAACATTGGACAAAGTCAATAGAACACGTGAAGTATTGCATGCAGATCTCACAGACCTTAAAGTAGAAATGACAATTACACTGAATATCAGTGGATACCTTGTGCAAGAACATGAGCAAAAAATAGTTCCAGGAATGGGAGTTTCAATATCAGGCTTCCAATTTCCCCTAGAACAGATTACGATAGAGGGGACTGTGATTGCATGTACTAATATTGACAGACACAAGCACAGTTGAAAGCAAGCCTCACTTTTCTACAAACTACTACTTCATTCTAGATACTACTATTATCCAACTACTAGTAGCCACAAATCAGTATCCAATTGGAACAACAGGTTTTTTGGTTGTTAGTGCTAAAAATGTTGGTAGCCAATATGCAATTGATATCTAAGATGGCATAACATAATTTGGCAAAGCACATGTACAAATGTCTCACCAGCATATGCCACTAATCCATTCCAACATTTTTTTATAACATTGGATTTAATAAAATTTCTTTGTAACAAAGACTAACTTTGTCATTACCATGCAATTGCAGCTACGTCCAACTCATGAAAAACAATACTTGCAAATAGAGGAACTGTTACATATGAACAAAACCCCAACCTTTCTTTTCAAAAATATCTTACAAAGAATTGATCAAAAGAACATGTTCCACATGGGTGGATCAATATTTATTTGCAAGTTGAATAACAAGAGAACATTCGACAAGTTAGTTGCTTTGTTGCAATCAACATTTAAGGTAACTCTTTAAAAATATTTTTGCACTTTCATTTAAAATATATGAAAATGTTGCTTCTAACTATCTATGTTCAAATGTTTTAGTTTTCAGGGACATTAAAAGCAGCAAACGCATTGTCAAATCCATTTGAATCTTTCTACCCAAGTTGTAAATATAAATTCAATACTTATAGTTTGCTCCAACATGAAACTACTCATTGCAGTCAATGTGACAAGGACATGAGCTACGTATACATACTTCATCCTAAAGCTATCATCACAACAAATGACAAGAAAACAATACATTGCTCAATCCAAAGCAATGTCCTACGACAACTCTTGCCTGCCCTTCAAGACATTAAATATGAAAACTACATCAAGGAAAAATCAACAGTTATATTTGCACTACGAGACTTTGTTACCAAAGGGCATTTCACCCTCAATCAAAACAACATTATCATAGAGGCCATATGCCTAACTAAGTAAACAGTATATGCCATAGCAAGGTATAAAGAAATACTCATACAAATAGTCTTCTTGCTTTTCAATCTCCTAAAAAAATTTAGAATTATATATAAAAAATAGCTTTCATACTAGAACCATAATAATGATATTGTAGGTGACAAAGAAGCAGAAGCAAGTGAAAGACTAGCTGCCATTGCATGAACCTACATTCCTCTTTTTTGTTATGTTTTTCTTCTTGGTTGTTTCACCTATATTACTATATTTTATGTTCTATGACTTAAAACTTCATCCTACTTTTATTTTACAGTTGACATGTCTCTCCATTATATGTTAGACAATACTTTACTTTCTTATGTTACCGTTTAAATAGATTAAACTCTACTAACATTGCACATTTTTACTATGCAATACATTGTATGCTAGACAATAATTTACCTTCTTATGTTACCATTTAAATATATTAAACTCTACTATTACATGTTTTTACTACACATGCAACATATTAGCAATATAAAACATACATGCTCTTAAAGGGAAAGTTACTACTACAAAAATTGCATTTCAATTTAACATACTTGGTTGGCCAATCAAATTTATTTGACAAATTTTATAATGTGTTTCTATTTTGCTTATTTGCTTGTACACAAAGAAGAGTACCAGGCCTATTCCATGCAATAGAAAAGAACACGAATGATAGATTTCAGAAAAGAAAGATTCAGTTGATAGCTTGATTGAGTTCTCTTTGGGCTACTTTCCCACTTACTAAGTTTCTGTGGATAAATCAATAAGCAATGGCATAATAGGCATGTTCATAATTGCATTTGCCAAATTTTCTTTTCAACATATTTTTTGTGTTTGAAAGTTATAGTTTATTTCTTCTTCTATTAGTTGCAGTAGGACTATTATTCATTCTCGTTTAAGTAAAATAGGATAATAGCGAGAAATTATATATTGTCACAAATATTTAATTAGTGCGTGCAATATGTGCAAGACAACAAGACCTAGAAGTTCATTGACAAACATGACATGTTGCTATTAATCAAATGCAACATTCCTAAACAACAATGCCTCTCTATGCTTTGACATCCTCCACACATTGTACAAATGAACCAAATGCATCAATGCTCAGAATAGAATGACTCTTACATGTATACATGTAACAATGCCGACTTGAATTTGCAAATCCTCTAAACAACATTTTGCAAACCAATTTTTATAACTTACCAAGGCTTTGTTATCTATTGTTAAATACATTGTTAGCTCTTGCAATAGTAACTTGTTACAACTGTATTCATTCTACAAAGTCACTTGAGTAACAACCCTTCTCCTGGTATTAGTACTTCTCTCATGTTGATATGTGTTAGACAGTTGGTGTGAACACAAGCAAAGAATGCATAGTTAATTCATGAAATATGAAGCGTAATCATTTTTGTTTATTGTTTATTAATTTTTTGTTGAGAAGCTTGCATGTTTTTGGCTGTGGGTTGTCATCTTCAATGTTTGACATTTTGTACAGTGCTTGATCGAGGGAGGAACCATAGGAATGGTGTGCAACTGGTGAGTGGCTCGTCTATTTATTTTTTATACTTGATAACTAGAAGTGTTACAGGGAAAACTGAATGGTTTGAGCAATGTCTTGTGGACCATGGGTGCACATGCAGTGAACAGATAGCTAATTCATGAAATCTTAGGCAAGTGTTGGGTTTTGTTTGTGTTTATTCTCGTTTGATTATCGTTTGTTGAAAAGCTTGTGCATTTTTTAGCTCTTCCTTGCATTTTTGCATGTGGGTACATGTGCACTAAATGCATTGTTAATTCATGAAATCTTAGGTGAGTGTTGGGTTTTGTTTGTACTTATTCTCATTTTCTTATCATTTCCTGAAAAGCTTGTGTATTTTTTTGGCTCTTGGTTGTGCTTTTGCATGTTTGTTATTCTGTAAAAGTGCACTACTGGTTAATGGATTTTTTAGCTCTTCCTTGCATTTTTGCAGGTTGGTACACACATAGTTAATTTATGAAATCTTAGACGAGTGTTGGATTTTGTTTGTACTTATTCTTGTTTGTTGAAAAGCTTGTGGGTTTTTTAGCTCTTGATTGTGCTTTTGCATTTTTGTTATTCTGTAAAAGTGTAACGCCTCTTAACACACAACCCTAGAGGAAGTTGCAATTTACTACTCAAATGCACTATTTTTTTTTTAAAGTACAAATAACATGCAATATCACTATCCATTACCAACAACCTCTAAGGTTACGAGACTGAGATTACTTAAAACCCAATCAAGAAACATGAAATAAAAACATAACATTTAATTACTTAACAAATTAAATACTCATACATTCCATACATGATAAAATTACAACAAAGGCATAAAAGATACCACATGATTCCAATAATATGAATTACAATATGATTACAACACTCATTTCCCGAATGAGGTAAATCCAATAAACAAGGCTACAAATTACATCTTCCACCTTGATACAATGAGGGGTAATAAAATTACAATAATAACTAAAAAGAATAAAGCATGAAGGTACTAGATCCCACAAGCTCTCCAACTGGAAATATCATCCACAGCGCAAAAAGATGACCCAACAGATTAAGGTGCACGTTCCACCCAACCATGTGATACCTGAAGGCTCACCCCTGTGCTAGGAGATAGTAACAAGGAATTCTAAACAAGACCATCCACCCCTAGAAACAGGCTAACTCACACTGATACAACCGAACACATGAACCAAACATCCATAAGGATAATACAAGTACAACTCCAACATCACTGACATAGGTCACATTGCTTCCAGGAATAAAACAGATCAAATATGATAAGAAGACCATACACATAAAACCAAATACCAACTGTTGTTATAGAAAGAGTGTCATCACATAGCTCGACATGGGATCTCCTCTAGGAATCTTCCTAAGCTCTGGCCCCCACTATGGGTTATCCTGGTGGCCTCTACCGAATCTTGACACCCATACTCACTCATGCAGAATCAAATACCTTTCGTAAGGACAAGATAGATGACCTTGCCATTCCAGGCCTTCCTGTCTCAACCCAAGTCTATACAAGCCCTTGCATCCATGAGCGAGGCTCAATTATCTTAATTAATGTGAAAAAATATCGAACTTCTAAGTACATTAATTTAGTTATCACTTGATTAAACCACTTCTGAAGGTTTCCCAGTTTACCTCTTTGGGCTCTGGCCCCTAACAGAAGCCACTCTTCTACTTGACAAAAAACTAACACAAAACCAATCACCAAGGATACCAAAGGGCATACAAACAAGATAAACAATCACTCCAACTCTAGGAGGAACATATAATGAAAAACCACTCCAAACACTGGAGGCAACAAAAGTCAAAACCCTCTCCAAACATTGGAGGCTACAAAGGTCAAAACCCTCTCCTAATTCAAAGGAGGCACAAAACATCCCCGTTCGTGAAAACCAGGTAAAACAACAGGTACAATTCTATGCACTACCCAAAACAATACAACCTCCAACCTCAAAGGAAACTCAATTTGGAAGACTTACATAACAATAGACACAATTGCCCAACACCGAGAATGAACAAGAACATCACTAGAAAGCATTTCAAAAAATTTAAATAAACTATTGTTAGGATTTCTTAAATCCAGTCAACTCAACCAACGTTACTTGCATTTATCCAAAAATACATAAGATTTATTTCACAACGTTGAGGAATTTAAAAACCAATAAGTTAACTCCGAGTTTCTCAATCATACTCAATAATCAAAACAACTTGATAAATAAAATTATTTAATTAAAATAAAACACCTTGCCTAACCACAAATATAAATAATCAACTTAAATTTAACTTATATTCCTAATACAATACATATATATATATATATTAAATATATAACTATTATTTAAATAATCCATTTAAACTCTAACTAATTAAATTATTTAAAATCCATAATGCATATATACATTATATATATATGTAATATATGCTACTATAGTATACATAATATATATATTATATATATATAAATAATTAATTATATAAAAAATTATTCAAATATTAAAATAATATATATACATATAATGGGCAGGCCCTAGCTCCTCCCATTGGCTGGCATGGCGTTCGTCACGAGTTCTACTTCCTCATTCCGCGGGTAATCGAGGGCTTTGTCACACAAATACCAGCCACGCTAAAGTTTACTGTTACATCATAGTTTAAGGTGGGGGTCGTATACCGAGCCTCGCAGCCTAAATATATATATATATATACATATAATATATATATATATATATATTAAAATATATATATAATATAATATATATATATTATATATATATAATATAATATATATAATATTAAAATAATATAAATAAATAAGAAAAATTATTTAAAAAAATAAAAAATAAAGCAAACTTTATAATGCCTCCTGCTGGGAGAGGCAGTCGCCTGATAGCCTCTTCCCTCATATGGGTGCTATGTGGGCAAAGACTGCTGCCTATGAGCAAAGAGGCTCGGCCTTAATGCCGACCTCCCATATGGGGTGTTGTGGGATGCCATGACCCTTCCCCTCCACACAAAAAAAAAATTAATAAATTTTATTTTATCAACAAGATTTTATTAAACAAAAATGTATAAAACCCCGTGACAATTTCATGTGTAAATTTTTCTTGACTTTTTTTTTTTAAAATTTCCAATAAACAAAAACACAGTATATTTATAAATATATTTGTGTGTGTGTATATATATGTAATGGGATATATATATATATATACACAGGTATATTTATAAATATATATACCCAAAATCTCCATTTTCAGCCAAACTGTGCAATTGCACAACATAATTTTGCAATAAAACAATAAATTTGTCAACACAACAACAGGGTTTATTTCAATTTGACAAACAAATTTTTTTTGGTTTTCTTTCTATTTTTTGATTGTTTGATTCTTGTTTTGATTTCCTTTCCCAAAATTTCAGCAAAGTTTGCAAGTATTGAACAAATTTCACATGGTTTTTCATTAAATTTAAACAATATTTTAAAGATTTTCAAATAGCATAACAAAGATTGAAACTCATTTCAAAATGAAAAACAAAAATCAAAGAGGGAACCTGGTTTTTTCTCCCAAGCTTGAAGAACTCAAATGGTGCTTCCAAATCTTTTTCCAGCCCACCCAAGAATTTCAATCTCCTTCTTCAAATCCAAATCAAGCCAGAGTAAAAAATCTCTCCACCAAAATTGAAAATTAAAAATTATATGAAATAGAAATTGCTCAAATAGAGTTTTCCCCAAATTTAGTCAAACCCCTAAAATATCCCATCCACCAAATTTATTGCAATTTTGGGGAAATTTCCATTTCTTTTAAATTTAAAACCAATTTAATTTCTATTTGAAATTTCATGCATTTCCAAAATTTCTTTTAAAAAAGAGAATTCAAATTTTGCAAAGAATTGATTTTATCTATAATTTTCAAAAAAGTGAAATTTAAAACACATTTTCATTTTTATTTTAATTTAACTCTAAATATCCAACAATGCCAAAACAACTACTTTATTTAATTTATCACCATTAGCCTAATTAATCAATAAACTAAATCTAATTTTACTAATTAAATAAAATTAATCAATAAAATAAATAACATTTCAACATTGCAACTAAATATATTTAATCATCATTTTAACTACACCCACCATTTAATAACCTTTATAATATGAAATTAAATAAATTACCAAAGAGGAATGAACCATATCAAAACAACTAAACCCGACGACACACTATGATTAGGGTGACAACTTGGCATGAAAAACCTAGCTACTATCTCCCAATCGATTATCATTGGTTAATGGACAAGCTCAAACCTATGAAATCAGGTGGAGTCAATGTCTTGTACCTGTCAACCTGCGAACAAAGAGAATATTGAGCATGCACATATATATATATATATATATAATAAAACACACCATGAAGAGGAAATCTCAAAATCATAGGGCGCTCGCAAGCGAGTGATACAATCTCGTCCCCTTCACCAATACAGACTTTTTAACTGATGAGTCTAACATCAACAATATAATAAAAGCATAAGGCATTTTTAATTAAATAATTGCTACGCTAATTCAAAACATGCCATACGTTCGATAACATCAGAGTAAAATTCCATCACATCAAAATATCACATATGCATTGGTTAACAGTTTCAATCAAATAGAACCAAGTACCATAGTCAAAGTGCTAACAGAAATAAAACATACATAGAAGAACATTGTTCTATCAAAAGAGCAAAATGGAGGGGTGCTACAAAAAGTGCAATGTTGGTCAATGGCTTGGTTATGTGTTTATGAAACTTGATATCTCTATGGGTACACATGCAGTAAACACATAGCTAATTCATGAAATCTTAGGCTAGTACTACCTATTTTGTTTGTGCTTATCCTCGTTTGAGTATCATTTGTTGAAAAACTTGTGGGTTTTTTAGCTCTCCATTGCATTTTTGCATATGGGTCCATGTCTAGTCTAACTACAACATTTTTGCATATGGATCCACGTCTAGTCTAATTAAATAAATGCAAAGGTCACGTGCTTATGGCAAAAGAAATTAGACAAATTCAAACAATTTGCACAATTTTCCCACACATTTCAATAATCAAACTTGATTGCAAACAAATGTGCAAAAACAATTCATACTCTGATCTTCCACTCTCTGCCTCAAGAATCAAATGCCTTTGCAGCTCTACAAATATTTGTCTCCACTCCAATCCCAAAAAATGGTTTTTATTACAAGGACAATATTAACAAAACTCACTTGATGCATTCACACTTAACAAGACCTTGCTCATGCCAATTAGTTTTCCCCATGTTTCCTGTTTCTATATGCTTCTAAATTAGGTTTTAAGAAATAGTCAAATTTCTTCTACATTCAATCTCTAATACTTTACAAACCAATAACAACTCACCTCTATGGCATCCTTCAAAATTAAGTTCTTCTTCAACAAATGTCATCTTCTTTTTAAAAAATAAAACATTTCTTGCTGCCTCAAGGTTCCTCACAAAACCTGGAGACCATAATCTTATGCATTCATCAAAGGGAAAAAAAATTCCCAGACTATATTCTTACATGTTTACATGTAAGACCTTTGCCATTTTCACTATTTATGCACTTAGCTGACACCTAAAAGCTATCCAGTGCACTGAAGCATAGAAAACCATTCTCGTTTACAATTTTTCATCATTTACACATTACAAGGTATTGGAAATGCTCCAAACTAGCCTCATTGTACTGTTTTTGGTGCGACTTCTCAATAATGAAAGTGGATTAATATTTGAAAAATAATTAATTAATATTTAAACCTCCAGCTTAGCTATAAAGCTATTATTTCTATGGACTTGATTTTTTATGGCCTATTTCTCATTGATTAATATCAAGCGAATTTTAAGTTACAAAAAATAAATTATTTGCAAAGGAAATTCAGTTTTCAGCATTTTGAAATAGTTTAACTTATTAATGTTAGTCAAATCACAAAAGATTTTGTAATGACTACTAAATAATTTATCTCATTGGCAAATTTTTTCACAAAAGTATTTCAATTTGTAATTATAAAAACTAATTAATATCATTTATTCATACAAACTAAAATTTGTACTTATTTACAAAAATTATCAACTTATAAATTTTTTTCCTAAATAATTAGTAAAGATTTAGTTTATATTCAAAAGAAAATTGGTATTATTTAAAACATTTTTGCAAACTTACAAGCACTTATTTAGTACTAGTTAGTATATTTTGAAACAATTAGTTAATTTTATTTAATATAAGTAATTAGTTTTCTACCACTACTTAATTATTTTTTTAATTTCAAAATGCATCTAATATTTGACAATGGTCTAAATTATTTTACCAAAGGCAATGTTCATTTACTAATTATAGTAATTAGTATTATGAATGATTTAATTTATATTCAAAAGAAAATTGATATTAATTAAGATATTCTTGCAAGGTAATGAGCACTTATTTTCTAAATTATTTAGTCCTAGTTACTATATTTGGAAACAATAAGTTGATTTTATTTAATTTAAATATATACTTTCCTACCACTAATTAATTAATTTTTTAATTTGAAAATGGAGCCATGGTCTAAATTATTTTACAAAAGACAATCTTCATTTACTAATTATAGTAATTAGTATTCCCTTACTGTTTTCTCCAAACTAATCTACTATTAATACAAAAGTAATTAGATTCATTTTAAACCAATTAGTTCAATTTTATCCAAGCAAATGTTTTAATTTATATTATTAGGTAATTAGATTCATTTTCAAGCGATTAGTTGAATTTTATCTTACACAGGTAACTATTTTCTTTACACTACTCATGAAACATGGGGCAATATCATAACTATTTTCTTTACAAGTAATAATTTGAATCTAGCTTACAAAGTAATTAAATTCATTTACGAAGAATTACTAATACTATGAATTACTTGCAGATGTTTAGTATCATATTTGGTCAACTTTATTACACAATTGTTCCAACAAGTTCTACTAATCAAAACCAAACTCCTTTATATTTCATTTCCCAAATCAAATACTCTTCCATTACATACATTTTTGTTTCAACATATTTCCATTCAATACGAATTGGATCACAATATTTACAGAGCCACATATTAATTTTCAATGTTAAATCATCACCCCAATTCGATATTTGTATGGTTTTTAAGTAATCTTATATCATATTTTAACAACATTTATAATGATAATCAATTAATTTTTGCATGTCTAATCTAAACAACCAAAACAAATAAAAACAACTCACTACTGAACCAAAAAAACATTAAAATCAAAATTAAAATATAATAATTAACAAAAATTACATTAAATTTTATTCACCTTATTTAAACTTCATATATTTTATTTCAACTCTACTAAATTCTAATTACAATACTACACAATTCTAATTACAATACTACACAGACAAATACTGCAACATAAAAGCTCTTTCTACAAGCTATTCAATACCGTGTTTAGATTTGCCATTCGAATTCCCCGAAATAATCGAAAGGAACGAAACCATCATTTACATTTCTGTGCAATACGTGCCCAAAACGTTTTGCAGATCTTCGCCCATTTGTTTGTTTGGTTTATCTACTGCTTCGAAATCTATCGTCATATTTCCTCTCCTACGTAGACAATTCTACACAGATGCGATCGAGCCTCATGGTCAAAACTTCTTGATGGAAACCGATATATTTTTTTCTTCAATACATGTTTTGTTGTGATTATTTACCAGCGCAGTAATTTGTTAGGCTCCTCCGGTTGCAAGAGATGTTCACTCGGTAGATTGAGAATTGGAATGGCTCTCTAATACTCTGCTCCTGGGAGTCTCAGGAGCAGAAACCTTTATTGATGGCTTTCTCAGCTTTGAGTGAGAAGGGATGCATGCTTTGAAGTGTGCCCGCCCTGCCAGCTCGTCAGCCGCCTCAACAACATGCTGAATCCTCATTACACTCTCCACCAGAAGCCATGCGAAGGTGGCGAGGGGAAGCTCCTCCGCATATTCAATACTTTTCCCCCTCGCTTTTTCTTCAGCACAAACATGAGATTGTGTGTGTGCTTGTGCCACCCTCTTTCCTTCATCCTCATCTTGTTCTCGTATCGACACCCCTCTTCTGAAAAGCCTTGTCGTGTTGGTTTCCTCCAACCTCGCTGAACTGCACCGAATTTCTTCATTCGCCGAATTGATCGGCTCCCCTTGTTCATCGACTTGGACTTGAGTTCCTTGGATTTTATCGGAATGCCATCTTCGGAGATCCATGAAATGTTCTGGAAGGCCATGCAAGGCAGCCTGCAAATCCTTCAATGCAAGATGTAACTGATCCGTCATGGCTTCCGAGTCGCATCTTCGCATGTCTCTGATAGAGCACGACAGCTCTCGCAGTAGTTTTGTCGCTTCCTCGGTGAGCTTGAGGCATGGCTTCTTCAACACCGAACAAACAGAATGTGGTGTCTGTATTGTATTCAAGAACTGTCTCAGTCAATGGTAATTTTATATTTCATTCGTATTCAAAAGTGGTAAATTTAACTGTTAGAACTATTGGATATTTAAAAACAAAGATAGACAGTAACTTCATACGCATATATATACCTGAATCTCGGATCGCAGGCATGCATGCAAGGCTACGATGGAATATGCCAAGTGCCGAAGATTGGCTCCAATTTTCACATACTGTTTCCATGGATGCCTGTACCGAAATTGCCCATGTCTTGGCTCCCAGCTAGCAAACGTCGCCTGCAATTTATTATTTAACTCATTTTAATTTTAAGTCCATGATTATGGAAATCTGCAGAATGATTAAAACCTAAATAGCATACCAGAGACTCGTCTGTGGCCTTGGAATCTAACACAGATTTGTATCCTTCGTATATGGCATCTTCTGATGTTTTATCAATTTCATCTTCGTCCATCTCATCACCCCGTCCATCAAAATATTCCCGAACGCATCCTGACAACTCAGAGCTACAATATTATTAAGTTTGAAATGAGTGAATATATGATTGGATATTGCTATCAGATTCAACTGTGTAGTTTTATGAGTCAAATTCATTAATTCATGTTTTATGAGCAGTGGTTCACAAGAACCTATCTCATATGATAATAAATGGTTCACTTAGCATTCATTGCATCTAGATGATGTTCATATAGGTGAAGTACTGAACCTTTCTGAGAGGTCACCCATTTGAGTACTACTCCAGTTCAAGCACACTTAATCACAGAGTTTTATCTAAGGCTAAGTCCACTTAGCTTGCAGCTCCATTTGCAAAACCTTCAGCAAGTGTTGTGTCTTATGAACCATTCATTATAGAGCCTGTTTTCTCTTAATGATGAATCAGTTGAAGGAGTTTATAATAATTTTTATAAATAAGATAGTAAATTAAGTAAGTTTGGTTTGGGACAATTTTATGTTTAAACTGAGTTGGAGTAGAATTATCTTATGTGAGTATCATTTAGATGCATTGAATGCAGTAAACTATTTATTTTTAAGTTAAAAAAGAAAACAAATTATTCATGAAGGTTTTGTGAACCACTAAATATAAGATATAAATTACTAAATTTGATTAAAAAACTAGACGATTAAATTATCATAAAACATCACATAATTTAACTAAAAAAGAAACCCACCTTCTTAATAATGATCAAATATCAATATAATTTATTCGATTTTTTTAAAGCTTTGGAAAGCCTAATCTGCATTCCCAGTCATCCCAACTTTATTGTACATAGATTTGAGTAATATAAAACGTTAACACAAAATAAAAGCTATATATCAAATCTCCATTACCCTCAAGGGATTGAGCCAGGCCTTCAAATTTGTCAGCTGTAGAGTTGTGAAGATCCTCCCCTGCCCAGATGGGGTAAACAAGCACACTGATGACGAGGCACACCCCGCATCCAATGGCTATGGTGGAGAGACGCTCATATGCCATTCGGAATATGTTGTTCACTCGATATCCAGAGACTGTTATCAGATTGAATGTGAGAAGGAATATCACAACTCCATAGTCATATCTTCTCTTGATTGTAGGGAAAAACCGAGTAAAAGAAGCAGCTGCACCTGCACAAACAAGATAAGCACTTACTCGAGTCCAGGGAAAAAGGCAATCAGTTTTTTAAGGAAAGAATGAAGAAGTTAGTTAATGACCTAAAACAAAAACTGAGAAGCCAATGATAATAGCTTCCGCTGGTTCGCCTGCGCCCTCACACAAGTAACTAACACAAGTGGCTAGAGAACCTGCCACCAGAGTGCCTAACCCTCTGTTCAACCCTTTGCTCAAAGTAGCCCCTGTTTAAACAAGTCCAACTCAAGCATTCGTTTGTCTGTTTGCCCAAAGTATGAAATATTACAGCAACGATTCCAGGCAAATAAATATGCTTTTGGAGAAAATGATCGATGCAATCCATGGATCAATAAAAAAGTAGAATAAAATTAACTGTAACTTAAAAGGTGAAGTAAAAATAATGCAGTTATTAATTAATACTATTAACAATATGTTTAATATCATTTCTCACCTTCAACTTCTCCCTGTTTTACTTATGACTGCTAAATTGTTCATAATAAATAATTAAATAAATAACCATATCTATATTAGTTTAATTCATCTGAAGGTCCTAAAGATTCTTCCATGGATAACCTGCACTTCCAAAATTCAAATGGTTAAAGATTTCAAGGGTGACCACGACTGTCAAGTTCAACACTGTCCAAATTGCATATCTCGAATACCATTGAAGAAATGATCAGTCAAATACAATAGAGACGAAAAAAGGCGGTGTCCCTGCAAATATCATGGAATGTAAAATCCCAAGTCTAAATGTTCAAACAACATGAACAGCAGATATCGATAAAAATCAAAAATTGTTTTCGCTACAGCCCAAATCCGTAAACAATTGGGCCACAGATATATGTGTAACAAATGGCCTTGGGAGTAGCAGAGAGACAGAATTAGCGTGGATTCCACTAAAAGAACCTGGGCAAATCTGGAAAAATCATAAGATAATCTAATTTAAAATGCTTCCAAAAAAAATTCGTCACAGACTAAAATATTCTTAAGAAAAAACAAACCATAATTCATGCTTTAATATCAATCTAATCTGATGTTATTTAATTGCCATTACCTTTATTCTCATTAAGCTGTTACAACTTACATCTAATAGGGGAGAAGACCATTATCTGAACATGTTTCAATAGTTGCTATAACATTTGTTGTATTTAATATCCAATTTTTTAGCAATATTGGATCAATAGTTGTGACTTTAAAGTTGTTAGTGTTGATGATGACTATCCTTAATTGAATGAAATGTATTCAGCAGATGTGCACAACTATCGTTCTTACTTTTTTTGTGTCTTTTTTAATACCTTGACAAAAAGCATGCTGATGCGGGCCCGAAACTTTAGTTATAAGAAGGGGGCTTGCCAAGTAAGCTACTGTAAAAAATTGGGAGTGATTTGAAATTTTCACTTAAGATTTTGAGAAGCATGAAGTTAGGATGCTCAACTATCATATTACTATTGCCTATGCCACCATCAGACTGCACAGTTAACCATATTTATTAATTTATTCAAAATCAGAACACAATACATTTTACATTTTTTATTTTCAAGCAATTAATAAATACAGTGACTGGATAGACGATGTCCTCAACAAATTCTGTTTAGAAAAAAACACTGTTCGTTTGTCTGAATGGATTTTTCTGGCATGCAACAAGTCAGAGTTAGACTCAAGTCTGGCCGAAGAGATAAAATATACCTAGATTAGTAAGATGTGAAATCTAATCGACCAAAACGTTTTCCTTGGGATGTTCTCTGCAGTCAACCCATATATTGGAAAATGGACAAAAATCCTTCTGTCAGCAACAAATATTATATAATTATTCGAATAGGGTCATTCATAATATATTATTTGTGTCACAGCAATGGGCTATGGAAACTTGACAAGAAGCTACCAACTTGGAAATTGCAATTTTCATATATTAATACAGTAACAATGCGATTATCAAACCTCTATTATGCCAATAATATTTACAGTGCAATTTTCAGATCTCTGTTGTTTTATTAATGGGAAATATCTGATTTCGTTTGTCTTTTGTCAGCGGTACATAATTAACGAAATAAACACAAGGATTGTATCAATTATTAAAATAAATCACAATTTTGCAAATAAATGATGGTTAAAAACATAGAACATCTGTAAATATACCGTATTTTGTTCAAATGCCTGTGTTGCACATAAGATGATCTACTAGGTACACAACAATTCAATTAAAGTAGAACATGTGCAATAAGATAGATGAAAGAGTTTGGAAGATAAATTAAACAGTAATTATTTAATGTATCCTTCACTAAAAAAATACACAAATTAAACCCCAACAATATCTATAAAAATTAAATCCTACTTAAATGAAACCTCTCATTTTATACTCTTTTTTCCCTTGATGCATGGGCTGGACCATCAATTTCAAATATAATACTATTTTTTAAATAAAAATATTTAAGAAAGGAAAAATAAATCTTACATAGTAGTTCCTTGAAAAGAGACGACTACTTAAAAATATCACGGGTGTTATCTAATTATAAATAGAAAATTAATAAAAAAATTCTAGTTAGGAGACATGATTATTAGAACAATTTTAAAATAAAATATAGTCATAAATGTAATTATAGTCAATAATTATTTTTCGACTTATGGCCTTGCAAGTTGAAGCTTTTAGACATTCCCAATAATGACCCAGCTATGAGCCACAGCCTGGCTCCTCACAATGGCCTCTCTTCCCAATTAACTATCCAAAAACCAAAAATATTCAGACTTATTTCCGTACACATTTCTTAAGTTATAGATTTCAAAAACAAATGCAGAAGATAATTCCATTAAAATCTAGATTGGCGAAAAGAGGTCTTACCTGCAGTGAATTCAAGAACAACCACGACTGTCATCACTGCCCAGATTGCGTTATCACCCAGTCCAGTGAAGAAGGGTTCCAACAAGTACAAGAGCGAGACCACAGACAATGCTACTCCTACTTTAATGGAATGTATAATCCTTCTCCGGTCCTCTTTGCCCACCTGCCATATTTTTCCCACGCATGCCGCCACATACTTGTTCATATTTACTTCATTCGTTACCCTTCTCCTCGCTTCACCACCACAACCAGAAACTGAAATATTTACTTTACACTCGCCATTCAGATCGGAAGACCCCATTGCCCTTAATGTTTCTCAAAACACAGGCCGAATAAAACAGCCACACATAAAGAAAAACTTCTAGGAAGCCCCGAGAACTCTTAAGTATCTCTTTAATGGTAAAAGTTCTTCGCATAAACATCATCGATTTGATGGGTAAACACTCAATACTAGTTTGAATCCTTAGTCATACCAAAAAATAGTAAATTGTTCTCTTGAACTTTTTCTCTTAGAACGATATAAAGTTCAAGAAAAAGTGACTTTCGCCTTAAGAAATCCCAGGGACGAATCCCACTCAAAGAAACTATGAGTACGCCATTGTCAGATTTTTGACAGTGACAGCAGCAATTGTCATATATTATAATTGCAGTCTAGCTGGCGAGCAACACAAAAATAGAATCCAATGCTTGAAAAGCCAGTAATTTCTGTTCGTAATAGTACAATAGTACACGTAAGGATAAATCTTGTACAGATCCGCATGCTACTGTCGCTACTCTACACACGGCAAAAGTAGAACAGGATAATATTTTGGTTTAAAAAAGTGGGTTGCTCGTAAGGGTCCAATGGGCAGCAGAAAAGTACATATTTTATGGGATTGCTTATATGTCGAGAAACAATGGTTTGCTTGTGATTTTTAATCCAAGTGGGTTGGTCCTAAAGGTCAATGGGTTGTAGAAAAGTACATACTTTATGGGACTACTTATATTCAAGAAGATTACGATTTAAATTGGAAAGAAACAATTTTGGGTTTGGAATCGAGAATGATGTGATTGTTAACAAATATAAGAGTTTTGATATGAGGGGACATGATTATTAAAGTGTGAGCTCATTTGATAAGTACGTGAGCAAATATAAAGAGTGCAAGCAATAGGTGTCTCAAATGTTAAGGACACGTCACAATTATATGAGTGAGAAAAAAGTATGAAATAGTTTAAATAGAATCAATCATATGAGTGAGAAAAAAGTATGAAATAGTCTAAATAGAATTAATCTAAGTGTGAATAGGTCAATCTTAGAAAGGTGATATCCTAATTAGATATGATAATGGCTCTATTTACACTATTTTCTCTATATATACCACTCATGAATTATACTCTCTCTCTCTCTCTCTCTCTCTCTCTCTCTATATATATATATATATATATATATTCTATGTTATGTCTCTCATTCCTCATTTCTATATTATATATCTTAAATTTAGTGCATAAATATCCATGTCCAAGTATAGGTTTTTGTCCCTATTTATTTTCGTTGGTCTCTCTCCCTCCCTCTCTCTCTCTTCTACATTATGTCTCTCATTCCTCACCTCTATATTCTATATCTTAAATATAATGCATATTCATGTTTAAGCATAGGATTTTCTCCCTATTTATTTCCATTGGCATGTCTTTTTGTAAGTATTATAGATCAATTGTAGGTGCAACACTATCATGTCGTCTTGTAATAATTTTAGTTTGCTTTATCTTGCTCAAGGATGTGTTTGTATGCTAATAGCATTTGTTACCCATATTATTTTTCCATCATTTCCCTTTATTAAGCCACCTTTTCAAGTTTTCAATCTAATGTGAATGGTGTGTCTTTGTCTTGCCAAAATTGTATTGGATTCTAGCAAATAGATGTGTCATGCAAGATCAAAAAGAGTTAAAATATTTTTAGGTGTGGGACGTAACCCATTAATCAATCTTTGGGGTTATAAGGTCATTTCCTTATCTATTCAATCCTATAGCTAAGTTTTATAAATGAAAATAAGAAGAAATATTTATTTAAAATGATAAAAATTAAAAGGTCATAAGATAAAACAAATATCCATGCATATCTTGATAGAGCTTTGTAGTTAACTACATTATGACAAAAAAAAATCAAGTAGATAGTGCACCCATATCAATTATGAGATTGCATATGTATAATATTGAGTTAGAACTTATAGAGTAGTATCCTCAATTATTAGTGTTCAATATAATTCAAACATAGATATAGTGCAATACAACTTAATGCTAAGTATAATGTGAACGTTCCCTTGTTTCAAATACAAAATAATAAATTTTATTGATCAATCTTAATAGCTCAACAATATAAAATTGATTTTAAAATATAAATGTTACAGTGAATAATTTATCTACACTTGTCTACTTATTTGTGCCACATCATGGAGCACTTGTCAATCCACATGATAGTTGGATTGCCTCTTACTTGCCTATATATGCAAGGCTTTTTACTCAGTGTAATTTGGGCCATTTAAATACAATATTGAACATTGTTCATTGTGCTTGTTTCTCATCTCCATAATTTCCTATTTCTTATATGGTATTAGAGCATGGGGGAGATATTTGCAAGCCAAAAAAGTGAACGAAATTGTATTTTGTTATCTCCATTGTTGCATGTTAACAATTGCAAGAAGGCGGCTATGTGTTTCTAAAGAACTTTGAGGCGTTGTTTGGAGTTTATCTGCATATCTCATAGCAATCTGGAAATGACCCCACCCCTGAGATGAATTGAATTTTACACTATCCAAGGGGGCTTAAAATCCTCTCTATTTTTTTCCTCCTTTTTCATTATTTGGTGGAAAATTTATTTTTCAACAGTCTGAAAACTTTTTGCAAGAAGGTTATGTCTATTTGAAAGCTTTATAACTTTTGTTGGTTGATAGCTTTAAATTAAGTTTCATTTTTTGCAAAAGTGCTTATTTTTTGCAATACTTCCAATGGACCTGTTTGGACTATTTACAAAGCACTCCTTCTATAAAGTGTCAAATTAAAGGCAGGAAGAAATAATAATGGGGGTTTTAATTTTAAGTTTTTTGTCTTTTTTTGAGGTTTGAAAGGCCTATTCCTTCATTGGTACCTCATGACAATAAACTTGTAAGAACTCATAATAACAAATATTCTTGTAAATGCACTCACACAAAGTGCCACAAAACTAAAGTGTTCTATATGGAGGAAATTTAGGAAATTTATACTTGAAATGAGGAGAAATGGATGAGAGCGTGTTTACCTAAAATGGAATGATGATTTATGACACCTTATTTTTTCCCTAATTTCATCAGAAAAAGAGATCTCCCAAGGATAGTAATTGACTTTCAACTTTGAGGTGAGTCAACTCTATTAAGAGGATATGTTGTTTTCTTATGACAAAAAATGACAAATGCAGTTTTGTGAGATGAAAATAAAATATTTAATAAACTCATTGTATGATCTAAAACTTGAAATATAGAGTATAAGGATACCACAAATAGAAATAATAACTTTCAGGAAGATTTGAGAAGGGTAGAATGGTATGTACGTGGCTCCAAAAGTTGGTTTTGAAAACTACTAAAGGATAGATTCACCCTAGGGCGAATAGGTCTCTATACAGGGGTCCAAAATCTGATTTCACGGTCCTCTAATCTCGGATCTTAGCTCCTGATTTCTCTAGATTCCACTATTAGAAAGTCGAAAATCAATTATGTAGGCGAGTTTTCTTGGCTTGACAACTTTGATGACAACTTTGACAACTTTGCAAAATTTCTCTTTTGATCCAATTTCAGTCCTTCTTCACCTACAAATCCACACATACAAAAGAGAGGGAAAATGTTTATTTTTTTTGTGAATAGGGGTTTACCTTGTTCAAACCCTAGTTTGGTAATTAAACAAAATAATGACAAAATGGAAAGAATTTGATGAATGAACAATGTTATGTCACAACTCACCAAACCCTTAATGGATACCCTTAGAGGACTGAAGTCTGACACATCTCTCTAAGGAGCTTAATCTTGCTTTGATTGGCTCAAATGATTGCTCGATTTGATGTTTGAATGCTTGAAACCTACATCACAATGTTAGCTCCAAAACATAACATGAACACACATGAATCTTGACATGATGATATTGTCTTGATTGTTGTTGTAGATGACTGATAAATGTGCTCTTCAATGCTCTTAACAATAGTTTTTTCTAATATGATCTCTTGATTATGCATGTTCTTGCTTCTAGGTTTGAATTGATAAAATAATTGTATTTATAGGTGTTTATATCTAATTTCTCAAACATGAGATTCCACAAGTTGACATTTGAAACTTGAATTTGAATCATTAAAATGCCACCAAAATATATTAAAAATTGGGACCTAAGACTTAAAGAGGACCTACTAGGACCTACATCTAGGACACATAATTTCCAAGGTGGTTTAATTATTGTTGGCAATTGTTTAATGTCATTTTCCCTTTCAAATAGGAATAATAAGGCTTAGGAATGCATAATTTAGGAAATTAAAATCTTAATTAAGTCTAATTAATTAAGGCGATGCAAACATAGTGTAAAAATGTAAAGGGGTACATTTTTCAACACTACAATACTTACACTAAATTATATAGTGTAATGGGGGGTTGTGTAGAGCCTTGATTTGACATCACAGTTGTGGATCCTTGTGATTCTCACCCCATGGTGTGTGTTTCCTTGCTTTACGATCACAACAATGTCTCCTTGTGATTTTTGCCTCATTTGACTATGCCTTGTGTGAATGGTGATCCTAGACATGCACAAACATGAAGAACAAACACACAATTAGTCCCATATGCAAGTTAGAAACAACATTCCCCATGAAATTCATTTGAAACATTAAAACAAGAAATAATATGAAGAACACAATAAAAAAGCTATTAAATCCTATTTAAATGATCAAACTCTCAATCCCATGGGGGAATTGGTGTCATTTTGATGTGGAAAATGGCCCTTTCCCAATTCCTTGCAAGCTTGAATGATGATTGATGAAGATTTGATGCTCCTTGGTGAAATTCCTACATAACCTAGCTATGAAACTTGAAGAAAACCATGAAAGTGGATGAACAATGGATGAGAAAATTCAAAATCTCAAGATAATGACCTTGCATAAATTTGTGGATCCAAAATCCAAATAAGAGCCTCTTATTTATAGATGAGAATGATGGAGGATGAGGCAAAATGGATGAATGTGTGATAAAATACCAACCAATAGCATAAAGCCACTTGTCAACATGTGAGTGGACAAAGGTGGAGCACATTTTGGTCATTGTGCAATTAAATGCAATTAGGTGGAATTTCAAAATTGATGAAATGACAAGTTGGAGGAAGAAGAAAATGAAGTTAATTCCACTTGGCTCAAGGAAAAGGACAGGTAAGAAACTTAAATGCCTTGTTAGATGTAGAAACCCTTGAGGGATTTTTCAAACTTGAGAATATTCCAACATTGATGCCTTTTGAAAGTAAATAGAGATTTAATAAATCAATTAAAATTATTTATTGTGCAAGTTGCATTATCTAGAGGATGGGACATGGATTAAAGTTAGCATTTAATCAGGATTTGATTAATTAAGAGGAGGTTAACATTTGACACTTTGACTTATACCTTTTGGATCAAATGAGAGGAAAAATGATTTTAGAAATAATTAAATTATAAATTTTGGATTCATTTAATTAAAAGGATGATGTTAGATTAAATCAAATAAAAGATTAATTTCTATTTGCACTTAATAGAAAAGATTTTGAGTTTTATTAAATAAAGTGAATTCATTTAATTGAAGAGAGACTATAATATTAATTAAATAAAATGATTTGGTCAATTAACAAGATGATGACTTAATTAAATAAAAATTGATTTATTTAATTAAGAGATGAATGATGAATTTAATCAAACAAAAGATTACTCAATTAAATGTCAGCAGCGAGACATCAGGACCTAACCGGGTAATAGTGCAAAACCGATCGTGCATAGGATCAACGGTATATTTTGTGTTCACATTTGCCCTCTCAAGCACGCCCGCTACATTGGTTCAAAGAATAACCTGTTGCGATCACAGTTCAAACATTTTCTCAAATTTTTTAGATGGCCCACTACTGCCCCAGTGAACGAATTACAATGGTATACTACCCCCTCGAGAGATCAGACTAAAATTTGGATTTTTGGGTGATCTCAAGAAAAAAAGAGGACAAGGTGCCCGACAGGTTCAGAAAAGGTCCAGGATGCCAAAAACGTGCAAAAACATGAAAAA
>VDFB02120431.1:0-46034 GCA_007258455.2 Sequoia sempervirens | reverse complement strand
GTTGACCTTCATTTGTTTGATGGAGTGGAGTTAGCAACACTTGTATCTTTTGACTGATCCTTTTTATCAACCCATTTAGATACAATGCTTAGTTTCCTTTCACTATTGGATGAACTAGAAGTGTTTGCTTCCCTATTATGGGGCACAAAAGTGTCTTGGGTAGTTTTAAGCATGTTACAATATTGGGGATTGTTGTAGTCAGCTGAAATAGTGAATTATTGTCCATTGATAGGAAACTTTAAGCACTGATGATAAGTTGAAGGCAATGCTTGCATTTCATGAATCCAAGGACATCCCAAGAGTATATTATATGTCAGCTCTTTTTCTAACACTTGGAAAACTATATTATTCACAATTGGTCCTACTTGAATAGGCAACACGATCAATCCCTTAGAGGATATCTCTTCTTTGTCATAGGCTTTTATTGTGATCTTCCTTTTGGCATCAATAGCATTATCAAAATATCCTAGTGCACGGATCAATTTCAAAGTGAAAATGTTTAAACCAGCTCCACCATCTATTAGGACATGTTTAACATGGTGTTTTTGGATTAAGACTTCAATGTGAAGGGCAGCATCGTGCAGATGAGTAAGTGATACGTCATCTTTTTTGGAAAATGATAGGCAATGAGGCATGGTTAAGTGTCCCACAATAGCCTAGAATTGGAAAACTTCCAGATTATTGGGTATTGTGGTGGCCACAAGAGCTTGTTCCAAAACCTCCTTATGAGATGGTGATATTTTAAGGAGTTATAATATTGATATTTGGGCTGGTATTTTCTTTAGTTGATCAACTATGTTGTACTGATTTGAAAGGGAAGCAGTGGTTTTAGTTGTAACTCCTTTCAATATTACTTTGAATTGCCCCCTTGCTATCATGTTGACTAGTTGGTAACCTTGCCTTTCCCTAATTTTTATGACATTAATCTGATTGTCGGATGTGACCATGTTTGGGATCAGATTTATTGGTATGATTTCATTGATTCCAACGTTATCAGTTTGATTATCAGCAGCACCATTATTCTCAACTGTAGAAATACAATGAATAGTGTCATCATAAATGTAGTTTACATTTTTACCTTTACTGTTTGCAGAAGAAGATTCTCCCTTTTCATAATTTGGTAAAGGATTTTTAAATGCACTATGATCATTGTTCGTTTGATGTCCTTCTATGAATCTTGTCTTGTTATCAATCAAATCTTGTACTAGATGCTTCAAATCCATACAATCATTTGTTTTGTGTCCTTTGTTTTTATGAAAGTCACAATAGTCTGCATCATTCCACCAAGATAGCTTTACTCTTGGTTCCCAATTTCTTGCCTCAGGTAATGTGATAAGGCTATGTGTAAGAATTTCTCTCATTGTTGATTATAGTGTCTATCTCAACGGTGTGAATCTTCTTTGATTTGAAGGTTTTTGATATGATTGTGATTTAGATTCACCATTGTTTGGATTGTTGTTTTGATTGACACTTTGATTGATGTTTTGGTCATTTTTTTGATTGGTCTTTATAGTATTTTTGTCAAATGAAATACCGGTTTTGCATTTTTTGTTTAATTTGCAACATCATTGTTACTAGTATTTCTATTATTTTTCCAAAACTTTGGTTTATCATTGTTATTATAGTGATTCAAGGAGTTTGTATTATTTGATCCTTCATTATATATTTTTATTACCCTTCTTGACCAAGGCTTATTCGATCTTGAGCCCATTTTCAATCACTTTCTCAAATGTAGGTGGGCATTGTAGTTCAAGCCTATAGCTCATCTCATTAGTTAGGTTGTCAATGAATAGTTCCATCTTTTCCTCTTCAGGTATGGAATGAGGATACCTAGCAAACAACCTTCGCCATTGTTGTAGAAATGAGAGGAATGTTTCACCTTTCTTTTGTTTTGTATTGTAAAGATCCTTTATTGTTAACTCATGTTGAATATTATAGGAGTATTGTGAGATAAACTTGTTGACTAGTTCCTCAAAAGATCAAATTCTTGATTGTAGTTTAGAGAACCATTCAATACATTGACCTCCTAAGCTTCTTGGAAACAACCTCATCAAATAAGTTTCTTCTTGTGAAAATTATAAACTCATGGTTCTAAATTCCTTCACATGATCTATTGGGTTAGTTTTACCATTGTATTTGTCATATTTTGGGAATTTGCAGTGTCTAGGAAATGGTATCATGTCCGCACTTGAATCAAAAGGATAGGGAAAAATGACCTATAATGAGTACCTTCTCGTGGTCCCTTTTTGAATATCTTGAATTTGTTGCAAGTTTTGCATTTGATGTGTTAGGGAAATCACTTGATCTGTGTTTTGTGGTTCAGTTTTAACTTTTATAGGTGCTTCTTTTAGTTGATTAATGTCAAAGTCCTTTGGAATTTTTGCACCTAATTTAGCTAGCATTAAAAGGTATTTTTCTCCATCCTTTTCCAAAATATTTTCCATGAATTGGTGGAGTTTAGGATCTTGTTGTGCAGTTTGGATGTCCTCATCAGTTATTTCCTTAGGTTTGGATTGATGGAATCTATGAAATGGATTTTTTTTAGCCATGATATTTAGAGATTCAATCTCTTTTTCTATGAGTTTTTGTCTTTGTAAGCGTAAAATGTTGAATTCCACACAAAAATTTATTGAAGTAACATTTGATTTTTACAATCAAATAAAGGGAATGCATAAACAATGGTATGCTATACAACTAAAAATAACGAGAGCATAAGATAAAAGATGATCCGTCATTTCCTGGAATGACGAATCATTGACAGTTGAAGTTAAGATGTGACGTCATCTCTAGCTCCATTTCTAGCTTTAGCTCCGGTTTTCAACTCCAAAAGCATCTGCAGGAAAGATTAAGATGGCGTTAGAGATGGTCTCTAAACAATAACGGATCAAATCCTATCATATGCCTATGCTACTGACAGGAATATAAGATACAGTCGATCAGGCATCCATCAGATGATTTAAAAAAAAATCAAGAAGAAAGACGTAATTCAATGGAAGCTTTCAGCTTCTTTTATTTTGCTAACATGTTTGTTTCAGTGTGCAGGAACAGGTTCATCATGTTCGATATCATTTCATCGGATATGTGGAGTAAAACGGGCTCCCACAAGGGTTGAGCCTAGCATATCTAAAGGATACACTCTCAAATTACATACGAGAGTTCGTTAACATTGTCAAATCAGTCATCAAAAGAGCTAAAGAAATAGTCGAATAAGCAGCTTTATTTCAAACAGATTAAGGAAAAGCAGATTGAGCATACAGTATAACTTTTCTCTTCATATCAAGAAAGGATCAATCAATGTTGTACTCATTAATTTCATATTCTATTCGTGCTCTACTTTATATTTTCACATTTGCATCTAAATGAAGTGTAGAGCCAGTGTAGAGCCTCTTTACATTGAAAAGAGAGAGTGTTCATGAATTTGAGTATTCATAGCTTCAAAAGCATGTAGTAGTCATGCATTCGAGTTCAAGAGACAGCAGGGAAAAAACTTTCATGTTCATCAACTCAGAATACAATTAAGTGAAGGAAAAGTCGTTACTTTGAAAGGTACAGTTTTGAGCAGCAATTATCATTAGATAAACAACACATTGCTATACATCAGAAGATACTCAAAAGATGTCACAAAAGATTTCACTTTCTCCAAGGATCACATGTTGAAGCACAGTAACAGGAAAAGAGCAGAAAATACAACAATGAACAAGGCCAATGAACAATTGGTAATACCTCATAGAATGCCTCATTTCCATTTTTTCAGTCAAAGTGAGCTTTGAGGGATCAAGTAATAGTAGTTTATGAATTAAATGACAAAATATTTTAAAGTGAGAGATTATCATGAACTTTAAAAGCTTGCATCTATAGGACAACATTTTTACAATTCAAGTTAAAAGGACATAATAGAAGTATCTATACCAGCATAAAGCATTAAGTGAGCAGTCACAAGTTGAATAGTATACAAATTTTTTTGAGCAAGTTTCTTTTATGATGACAGTTCCACATGAGCTAGATGCAAGGTGTAAGCCATCATTTTGATTACCTGATGAATGACTATAGTTAATAATTAAAAGGAGAGCTTACATAGGACAGTGAGATGTTGTCCAGTTACAAAATTATCTCAGCCTGTAGAATGTCAAGATAAAACACAAATGCATACACAGTATAGCCATGAATAGGGTAATCTAAAATTTAGAAAAGGTTAAACATTTTTGTTCGTGCCATAGTGGTAGAGGTTGGGAGAACAACAATCTTTGGTGACTAAGACAAACACAAAATGAAGAGGAAAGTGTTTACGAGTTATGCACAGCAGTATTCAAATAATACAAACAAGAGTCATGAAATCTAAATAGAAAATCTGTGCACAGGTGTTAAAAATGATTTTATAACTGTTCAAATTCAAATGGTAGCAACAACCCATGAGAGCAAGCCAAAAGCAAAGGAAGGAAGGCATAGGTTAGAGACCTCGATCCACAGAGTGAGCAGGGTTATGCGCAATAAAAAGTCATCTTGAATCTTCACAATAAAACACAGAATGTGGGTTTTAATTCATAGCTCATCATGAGTATTTGAAACCATTTTTCAAAAAGATTCTAGATCTTAGCTTAAAATTTAAGTCTTGGAATTTTACACATTTGCAAAAAATGAAGATCCAGATTTTCTTTTCACATATTGTTCCAGAATAAAAGAACTTTCATCATAAGATTCAAAATTTTTCTTCATTACAAAATGGAAATAAAGGCGTGTTCTGATCATTTTGGGGGTTTCATGTCAGGCAATTTTTATGCAGAAGTAAAAGAGAGTATAATGCTTGACTGGTGAAAACTTACCAAGGTTCATTATGCAACAATGTGTAAGTTTTTTTTTTAAATCTCAAGTCAGAGGGATTGATGGCGGCCATAATAAATGAGAAATCAGCAATAAACAAAAAAATCAAAATAAATGTATAGCCACGACTTTGAGCTTGAAAAGGAATTTTAAAATGGAGTTCAATCTTAGATTTCACTCTTACCATAAGTTTCCAGTGACTTCCAGAAGGTTGTTTAACATGAAAGATCCCAAGTATTGCTCGAATGGTGAAGGCGAGCTTCAAACTCCAACAATGGTGGCTTCAGAACAATTAAATATACAGAATTTAGAAGAATATATGCATGGCCGTGGTTTTTATATCTAAATTTGTCTCAAGAAATGGTGAAAAAGAGTATTGAAATGCTTACAATTGATATTACGGTTAACTTTTTATGAAAATCTGGTGAAAGATCACTTAGAAAGAGCCCCAAGACTGCTCAATATCAAAGAGTTTACTAGAAAACCCTACTCCATGGCGGCGGCCAACTTCCTCAAGCTTCTCTAAGTCGAATTCAAAGGAGTGATAATGATTTTAGGGTTTAATGTGTGCTTTTGACTATTCGCCCTAATCCCACTTTGCGCATTTTGTGATGATTTTTAATAATGATTTTGTTTTTAATTGTCTCCATGGTCACGTTTTTGAAGTCAATGTGCCTAGCAAGGTGGTCGACATCATTAGTTGATATATTATGCCAAGTATTGTCAAATAGTGAAAAGTGCGAAATACATTATTGAGTTTGAAGATGATAAGGTGAAATAAAATAAATTAGCTTTATTATTCTTTATTCTTATTTGCATAAATAATGTAAATAAATTAATTGAATGACGAGATAATCATTTAATTAATTTATCATCTAGAATGCAAATAAGAATATTATATAAAGCTAAAACATATTTTACTCCAGTTCTACATCAGGTTGTCAACTGAAGACTTAAATGAGAAGGATGGACTTTAAAGTATGCATGGGCAAATTGATACAAACGAGGTGAAATTTGCATGCTTTAGCCCACTTTTTCAGGGTTTCAGTCCAGTTTGAGTTGCAGATTGATTTCATGCTTTATGACTACTAGTTCGAGTTTGTGTTCACTCATTTTTGCATGAGTTTGAGCCACTTTTTCAGGGATTTTCACTTGTGCTCGGATTTCGCATTGTAATTGTCATCTTTTCACTTTCAGATCACTTTCAGTTGCTATTCATGCACTTTGGAGTGCCTTTCATATTGTATATATTGAAAAAGTTTATCTTTTTCAATCTGGTTCTTATTTTTCCTCCTTTTCTGCAGCGAATCATCTTAACAACTTCGGCATTTATTTATAGAAATGTCTGGCAGTGTTATTTACATGTTCAAATCATGTTATTACGAAGAAATTCAACTTCAGACATTATTTGCTGGTGGAGTAGGTCGAAGTTCAAAGCATCTTTGTCGTATTGGGGGATTGTCCCGAAGGTATTGGCTGCGGTTTATGAAACCTTTAAATATTTTTGTCTCCTTAATGAATTCTGTATGCATCCAAGTTTAAATCTACTGGTTAAACATTGTGCTAATCAATAATTGAATAGTCTAGTTGTGGAAATCATATTTTCCTTCTGTGATTGTTTCTTTAACAGCCTTTGTTTAAAACATTCAAGTGTTTAAACTTCTAGATCTAGTTGTGCGAATGAAAATAGTGAGTAATTGTTCTGTGAGTTAAGTCTGCATGTTGAATTCTTCGGTGCATCACCATAGTTAAAGTTTCATAGTTTAGAATTCAGACTTAGTCTTTCTACCTCTTTCCCAGCCAATCAGTTAGTTTTAGGAGGTTTTTCATCAGGGAACCAGCACTCTCTAGAGATTGATTCTCAAAGTTAGGCAACCCATAGGCTTGAGAATCATTCCATGTTTCAGTAGGTTGCTAGATTTAACTAATCAAGCGTTCAGGTGCAATCTGATTGACAACAAGGCTCTTACAAGCCATTTTGTCTCTTACAAGGGCATTTACTTCTCTTACATACCATTACATTATCACCCACATTCCTTAAATCCTTCCAACCACATGCCTTAACTCCCTCTTACATCTCTTCTCCCAAGATGTGCACACACTTGTGTGGGAACATATCCCTATTGCTTCTCTTAGTCTTGTGACACTTGTCACATGGCTAATGATCCTCCATTTAGTCCCACATTGCTTAGTTTTCACTGTTCTCCTAACTATTGCTTCCTATAAATAGACTGCCCTTCTATTGGAAATGGATCCACCTTTTCATGCAAACTTACTATACACATTTTTCATCCACATCTACATGCATTTTCATCTTTCGAGCTTGAATCCACTATCTTATTGCATCAAATCTTGAAGCTTATTCAACTAAGGATTGGGAAAGGGCCACATTCCACATAAATTTGGCACCAATCCCCCTATGGGATGAATATTTGGAGTACTTAGATAGGTTTTCATGCATGCTTTGTTTGATATTTCATGTTTTAGTGTGCATTGTCTTCATTTATTTGTATGTTCAATTATTTTGTATGGAATGTGATTTAAGTTACTAATATGACTAATCCTTATGTTTTTTGTTCATGTGAAGCCTAGGTCTATCTTGCATTCACATTTTGCGCTAGAAGGAGGGCTTGAGACATCAAATTTGATGTTTTTTTGTGACTTGCAGTTTTCTAGGATGCAGGGACACCACATGATCTGATATAGCGATGCATCTACTTTTTAGCAACTCCTTTGATAATTACGATGCCATTGATTATAGTAATGATATTCTATTTTTAAATTTTCTTTCTAATTTTAAAATTAGTGACGCATCTCTATTTAAAATTTATTTTCTATCTTCTAATTATAGCAACACATTAGATTATTCGGATTCCTTTGTGTTCTTTGGTTTATACAAAGTGATTCCATCTACTTCACTAGAGCGACATAATTGATTCTAGTGACACCATTATGCTCCCTGGTTTCTGACAAAGCAACACTATTTTTCACCAGACCGATGCCATAGTTTTTAGTGATGCTTTTGTCAGAGGAGTAGAAAGCATTGACCCAAAAGATGAAAATCATTTAATACTCATTGTAATAGTGCTTTAGGATATCTACTCTAAGACACTATTTTTCAATTGGGCTTTAAAATTAGTTGTTTTCAAAGTTGGTTTAAAATTGAACTGTTCACTTACTAACCATTGCTATCTTGGTTAAAATTGAACAAAAAAACTTCACATTTAGTTTGGTGCTTAAAAATAATTCATTATTTCTTTGAAGGATTAAAAATAACAAGTGACTTGTGTGAGTGATCTTTATTGGTAAATATTTAGTGTGTATTCTCTCCCCTTGTGCTTCATGCGATCTTGGGTGAAGAGAAACACTCTTGATTTACAAAACTTTCATCTTTTTAGTCACCCTTAAGATAGGGCTTGCTAATGAGACACATCCTACAATGGAGAACTCATAAACAAGGTATCAAAACATGTTTACTAGTGAGCTATATTAAAGGTTACAAAATCATAAGAGAGTAGCTTCAATCTTGGGCAAAAAAATACTACACCTAATCCTACGCCTTAAGTGGGAGGGAATAGTTAAAGAACATTAAGTGGCCAGTAGATGGTAGTGTACATACGGTGTTCATGGTGTTGTCATTAAAAACCTTTTTTTAGTGGTCATCCTTGTTTTCTGAAACGTTCCTTGAGAATGGTGCATTGGAATTTACTTCCAAGAAGGTACTTACCAAGTTTGGTTTTTGGTTGAGGCATAGAGTTTAAGAGTTCATTCTTAACATACAGGTAGATACACTCCTCCATAAATTGCATGTAAAATCATCCCTTCGGGGCATGAGGTAAGCCCAGTGTCAAAGATACGCACCTTTTCTAGGATGTAAATACTATCTTTTATGATCTATCAAAACACGTTGCTTGGTTTCAAAACAACAAAAATAAACATTAAACAATCATTGACATTTCAAACCCTTTGGATTTGATGTGAATACCTTTGAAAAGGCCCAATATTATTTTTTGTACCTAAGGATATATTATCTTTAGAGGCTTCTAAATATTTGGACGTATATCTAAATTCACACAATTCCAAAGTAAACCTAGGGAACTATAGCTTTAGCCTCTTGATTTCCACATGTGTTGAGCCTCGTGGGATGAAAGATGTTCAACTTTGTAGACATTTTAGTTTGAAAACTTAATCAAGACAAGTGGATGTGGTAAGAGAAATTCATTAATAAAGATTAAATCAATTGAACCCCACACATGTTCTTGTTTATCTTTTGTCTTATGCTCTTCCAAGCAAAACATTTATCTTTTGGTTTGAGATACTCATAGGGAAAAGAATGTTCTTCATTATCTTGGTCTTGTAAGAAAATTCCCTCTTAGGTTCATTTAGGATCAAATCAATCATTTCACCTATCCCAAAACATTTATCATTTCCATCCCACAAACAACTTTAGAGCTTTGGAAACATCAATATTCTAGACTTGGGTAAATCACTAAATCAAATCAATATCACCTTGTTTGGCTAGATGTGTAGGAATTCATCCTTTCTTATACATCTAGTTATATTATCACCCCTTTTAAAAAGTTTATCCTAAGGTCACAAGTCCATATTAGGATTCACAAGTTCATTATCAAATCAAAACATCAAAATCAAACCATAAGTCTAGTATTGACCAAAGTTCATTAAATTTTAACACCCATATCATCCACCTCTTCACCATCAATATCATCATCAATCCTAAAACACCCTAGAGGTTCTTTTTGTACCTAAATTTGGATCAAATAAAGAAGTCAAACAATACCAAATCCATCACATATACTCCTAAGGTTGATCTCCAATTTTATGGTCCAAACAAGATCACAACACAAGAAGAACCATGAACAAAAAAAAAACATCTACCATTAGTGACCTAAGCCAAACCAAATTTGACCCAAGAGTATCAAAAAACCCTCTACCAAATCCACCTCAACCACCTCAAGATTCTCAAGAGGGATGATGTCAAGTAGAGGATGTTACAAACAATTACCAAGAAATGACCCACGATGAGTTGCTTGAATTAATACAAGATCCAAAAACACACCACCTTGTTAACACTGTACAATGATATTAGACCCCACCCAATACATGTTGGAGTTGGAAAAAGAAGGGGCTAAACTCCCTTCTACATTCAATTTGAGCACTATCATTGAACAACCTTTGGGAACCATTCCCCAAACATCTTTCACACCATCATTTCCAAACGTGATTCAATCCATTTCCCAACCATCATCTTCACATGCACCAATCCAACCCATGACTACAAAGGGGAGTTCATTACTTCAAGCACTTCAAGGGAACCCACTCGTCAATAACCAAAACTTGGAAACTAACACAATCTTAGGTATCACAAGCACCAACATCCCTCAAGACCCTCAACATCCATATGTACCACTCATATTCCATGACATGACCATGGCATCCACTTTTTGTGCCCCACCATCATATACCTAAGATACACAAGGTTATGTTCCTAACATTCCACAAGGTCAAGTGGATCTATTTGGACAAGTGAGAACCCTAGATGCTTCATATTCACTCATACAAGAGCAAACCTCACAAACATATCCAAAATTCCCTGTCATAACTCCATCACACACATTGATCCAAGGTCTAGAAAAACAACTCACTTCTTCAAGCACATTAACCCACAATAAAACCAATCAAATAAATCCACCAAACACCAAAAAAAAAATCAATCCACAAAACACAATGAATCAAATCAGTTCATCCATCACACCCAATCCCAATCTAAACATGCCATTAACATTGCAACACCAAGTGGCCTTATAACAAATATCCCAACCATTGATCACACCATCAACGCAAAGTCAAAACACATCCCAATTTTTCACCCTTCCATCCCAAAGTCAAATCTCACAAGGGTTGAACACATTCAACCATCTATCACCCAACCTCTTATCACACAACAACCACCCCAACAACCCCTCAACACACCATCTCATGCCACTCACCAAAATCCACCTCAAAATCCAAACATGAAAAATCAATACAGCATCACATTACAAGCAACACAATAAGCCTACCAAAAAGCATTACAACAACTACAAGCACAAGCACAAGCATGACAAAAAGTGCAAGTGCAAGCCTTGCAACAACAAGCATATCAACAAGCCTTACAACAACATCAAGCCCAAAAACAAGTGTTGATAGCGCAATAACAACAAATAGTGCAAAAGGAACAATGGAAAGAACTATTGGCATAGCAGAAACAACAACAATAAGCATTGCTACAACAAAAACAAGCCCAAAAACAAGCATTGTTGGTACAACAACAACAACAATAGGCATATCAACAAGTTTTTTTGCACAACAACAAGGTTTCCAACAACCCTACACAAACACGCAACAAAATTCCTTGAATCCTAACATGCAAGGAGCATACATCACCCCACCTTCATCGAAATTTATACAACAATCCAACCCCCCACATACACCACATAACACACTCAACTCATCAATCATTCCACCTCAAAACATGTATGTTCCACCACCTAATATGCAACATGATCTTTCCTCACAAGTCAAAATGCTCTCACAATAAATTCAAGACATTAAAGTAGGAAAGATGAAAAGATCATACGCCCAACGTGACTTGTGCCCCTATCCCTTTGATAGGAACATTGCCATGGTCCCATTCCCACCGGGATTTGAGATACCAAAGTTTGAAAAATACAAAGGAAAATGAAATGCCAAGGACCACATTAGAGAGTTCTATGTGGCATTCATGGATTCATATCTAATACGGCTCTTTCTATGACTTGGCTAGACCCACAATTGATTGGTTCTCCCGCTTAACTCCTAGAATCCAAAAATTCCAAGACATCATATATTTATTCATAGATCACTTCTTATTCTTGATCTAGATATGGATTTAAGCTTGGAAGAGTTGTATGACCTAAAACAAGCCAGAGGAGAATCATTTGTAACCTTCTTACAATGATGGAGAAACAGAGCCAATAAAAGCAAGTTGTTAATGCCCACAGAGCATAAAATAGGAACCATCATTGCTAACCTTGAGGGAGAGTTGTCCTTCCAATTAAATATGTAATGTGTCACAATGTATGATCAAATTATACCTAAGGCTCTCAAAATTGAGAGAGCCCTCATATCACAAGGGCACACACCAATATATAGGTATAATCGACCATCAACTACTATAATGAAAATCCCCGCACTTGGGCTAAAAAAAATTATTATGTAAACAATGGTGTCAACGATGCCAAGGTCGTTATCAATGCTCCAAAAAAAAACACACACCAACCAACATACCCACAACTCAAAATGTAACAACCACAACCCAACATACAACAACTAACCTATCAATAGAATGCACCACAACCAAACACACCACAACAAACAGCAAAAAAATCAAATGGTCAGTAACACAAACAATCAAAGAGGACCACCCCCAAGGAACAATTTCCCACAAAAACGCAAATATACACCATTGGGGGAACCTATTGAGGCCATCATACAAAAACTAGTGCAATCAAACCTCATCACACTCGTTACATATCTAAATTACCAAGAGCCTCAAGTTAAACCGCCATGGTATAAAGAGAAGCACCTTTGTGATTTCCACAAAATCAAGGAACATACAATGGCTAGATGCATGAAATTGAAGAACCTCTTTCAAGACCTCATTGATAATGGGGATATAACTATTGACCAACAAGCGAGGAACCAAGATTTAAAGATATACACAAATTCGATGTTTGATCCTAACAAGAGGGGAGACAATGGTAAAGGAACAGACTATACAAATGTAAACCATGTCTACAATAATGTTGTAGCATCATTACACGAGGTTGTATTAGTCATCAACATAAAAGGGCTAATGCAAAGTGTGGAGTCACCACACAAAGAGGAAAGGTCACCATCCAAGAACCATCACCACCACCTAGGGAACCACCTACAATTCCAAAATCCAACCCTAGTGACTACAGTGTCCTGGAATAGCTAAAGAAAACCCTTGCTCAAATATCCATGTTGGAGTTACTAAAGATATTGCTTGTGCATAGGGATATCCTAGAAAAGGATTTTTCTACATCCATCATGCCTAATGAAATTGATGCTAATCGATTCCAAGCTATGATCAGACATATAACCACACCTCATCTTCTCACATTCTCTAAACATGACCTCCCATTGAAACCATCTCACAATCGTGCACTGCATCTTGAGGTTTTGGTTCACAAGAAAAAAGTCAAAAGAGTCTTGGTGGATGGAGGTGTGGGTCTAAATATTTGTACCTTATAGCTAATCAAGAATCTAGGATTCTTCGAAGATGTTATTCAGAAAGGAAAGGGTATCACTATTAGAGCCTATGATGATCAAGAACGGGTTTCACAAGGCACCATCCAACTTCCCATCCAAGTGGGGTTGGCTATTATGGAAATCACATGCCAATTCCTTGACCTTGAGCTTCCCTATAACATTATCCTAAGGTTTCCATGGATTCATGTGATGCAAGTTGTTGCAACTATCTATCATCAATTCTTCAAATTCCCTTACCAAAATAAGGAAGTAATGATCCATGGTGACCTCGAACCATTCTACTACTACAAAAAATTGGAAGCCAAGTATTAAAAAATCTCTCAAGTGCCTAAGAATGATGAAGGGCCATCATCCTCCTCCTTTGTTGACCCATCCACCTTAGCCTCTGCATCTGAGACAAAGGCACCACCCATCTAGAATATCCTAAGCATCAAAACAGTAATCAGAGATAATGGTTTGGGGACTATAGCTTTTGAAAGATGCATTTGTGTTAGGAGAGTTACGTCCATATCTAAAATCTCATGGAAAACCACAACCCATTAATAGTGTATCCCAAACATTCACAACAACACCTACCACTTTCAAAAGGTGGGGAGACTTAAGCAAAGAAGTGGTGGATGAAAAAGACATATCAAACTTACTATATCAAGACAACAGACTTGCAACCATTCTTCCAATCAAGGACAAAAACAAGGGTCTACAACTGATGCTTGGATGGGGCTATAACAAGAATGAAAAGTTGGGGTAGAACAATAATGGCTTACTAGAACCTCTTGTTCCTAAGAAACATTTAAAGAATCTTGGCCTTGGTTGCACCACTAGTAAAGTGATCATTCGTGACAAGCATGCTCATGTTAAAACAGTCAAAGCTTCCCCTCAATTACCACTATCCACTAGTATTCCCCTCGTTAACTATACCTTATATATAACAAACCTATTTCATCAAGATTCATGTGTTTTAATGATAACCACCACATCATTTAAGTCAAGCCATCAAAATAAGGAGCTAACACTTGTATATCCCCAACTCATAGATTAGGACCAAAAAGGACCACCAATCTTGGATTCATTCAAAATGATGAAGCTCTCTCCAAATTTATGGGACTAAGGGACAACATGTCATATGGAGATCATAAAGCAAGATTATATATTAAGCTAGATGCACATGCCTACTATAAGGAAATGATTGAATCTCTCAGTCGCAAAATTGAGAATATGAGAGTAACATCTCAATCCCTAAGTGAAAACCACATTGTGGCACTTTCAAATCATAAAATAGTAAAAAAAAAGGATGCATTCAATGGTGAAAGCCTCTTCAAGGCACCAAAAGATGAGGGATTCAATCTTCCCCTTAGTGTTATACCTCAAGAAAATTCAATAGTCCCTACAGAAAAATGTAATCCTATGAATGTGGGAACAAATGAAGCATCACAAATCACCTTCTATGCAGAGTCACTTATAGCAAAGGAACAAAAGAACTTGGGAGAATTCCTCATGGAAAGAAAGAGAAAATTTTCATGGTCATATGCGGATATGCCAGGTCTTGATCCTGAAGTGGTCATCCATCATCTAGCAGTATATCCTAATGCAAAACCCATAAGACAAAAGTTGAGAAAGATGCATCCACAGATAGCATTAATAGTCAAGCTAGAACTACAGAAAATCCTCGATGCAGGATTTATTATACCCATTGATTATCCAGAATGGGTCTCCAACCTTGTACCAGGCTCCAAGCCGATTGGGGGCATCAGAATCTGCACTGACTTCAAATATTTGAATAAGGAATGTCCCAAGGATGATTTCCCCCTAACAACCATTGATATTATTGTAGACTTGACTATAGGGCATGAGATGTTATTATTGATAGATGATTTCTCTGGATACAACCAAATCATGATTGCTAAAGAAGACTAGCATAAAATGGCATTTACATGTCCATGGGGAACGTATTGTTGGAACATGATGCCATTTGGGCTAAAGAATGGTGGAGCCACATATCAGAGAGCCATGGCATTGATCTTCCATGACATGATCCACAAGACTACATAGGACTATGTGGATGACATCTTAGATAATCAAGGAAATGACAAGATCACATAGCAACATTGGGACCAATCTTCGATAAGCTTGAAGAGTATAAGGTGTGGCTAAATCCAAAGAAGTGTCTCTTTGATGTGACCTCAAGCAAGCTCTTGGGATACATTGTGTCATTATGAGGAACTGAGATAGATCTCACGAAGGTCAAGGTAATTCTAGATATGGAGGCACCACGAATATTGAAATAGCTATAGGGTTTACAAGGAAAGATACAATCCATCATAAGGTTCATAACACATCTAGCGAACAATACTATCCCCTATTCTCATCTACTGCATAAGGGGATAACATACAAATGGGATGAGAAATGTGACAAAGAATTCAAAAAAATAAAGTACCTACTAACACCGCCCATCCTCATGCCACCAATACCAAACAAACCACTAATCCTATACATATCGACCACATCAACGGCTCCTGACGCTCTTCTTGCTCAGCATGATAAAACAAGAAAAGAGAGGGTGATCTCCATATCAGTAGGACTCTAGTGGGACATGAGATGAATTACACATTCATAGAGAAGGGTTGCCTCATAGTTGTGTTTTCCTCACAAGAATTCAAGCACTACATGCTCACCCATCAAATAAATCTCATCACCAAAATAGATCCACTAAAATATCTATTATCCAAGGAAACTCTCATAGGGCAGATGGCTAAGTGGGTGATGATCTTGATGGAATTTGACATAGAATATGTAGAGCAAAAAGTCATCAAAGGGAAATTCATTATAGATCAATTGGCCAAGGCACCCATATATGCAGAGAATCCATTAGTATCAGAGTTTCTAGATGAGTCATTCTTCCTCCTAAATGTAGCAGATCATTAGAAAATGTATTTTCATGGTTCCTACACACAACATGGATCAAGAGCAGGTGTCCTTTTCATCACCCCACAAGGGGATTGCATTCCAAAATCATATTGGTTGTCCTTCCCATGTACCAACAATATTGTAGAATATGAGGCTCTTATTATAGGGCTTAGAATAGCGATATAATGGTAGATCTTGGCACTTAAAATCTACAAGGATTCACAATTAATCATCAATCAGTTTAATGATGAGCACCAAACCAAAGACAACAAGCTCACTCCTTACAAGAAGTTGGTAGAAGATCTCAAGGATTTCTTCATTGATATAAAATTTGAGCAGATACCCCAAATGAATAACCGAGAAGTGGATGTTATGGAAATAATTGGTTCCTTGCTAGATATCCCAAAGAACATCCATAAATGTGAGTTTCTCATGGAGCAACTTCTCATCCCAGCCTTCGAGATACCAAAATTCAAACTTGTTTGTGAAATAATTAGTCCTATTGATCCATAGTATCATGACATATTCACATACATAAAAATAGGAATCATCCCAAATGACATCACCTCAAACCTAAAGAAAACCTTTGTCAAAAATTCATTCCATTTTGTTATCCTAGGTGACACCCTTTACTATAGAAGTATCGATGGAACATTATTATGATGCATTAACACTGAGGAAGATTTTTCTACCCTAATGGAGGTACATGAAGGTATTTGTGGATCACATTCAAGTGGTATGAACTTAGCCAAGAAACTATTGGGGATAGGGTACTATTGGCCTACCATGAAAAGAGAAGCTCATAAATATGTCAAGAAATGTATGCAGTGTCAACAACACGAGTACCTCATCCATGTGTCGGCTCAAGAACTTCAACCAATCATAACCTTGGCCTTTTTCACAGTGGGGACTTGAACTCATAGGAAAGATAACACCTACCTCATCCAATAGCCACAAGTTTCTCATTACTGCCACAGAGTACTTTACGAAGTGGACTGAGGAAATTTCTATGACCTATATCATAGGAAAGAAAATCTCCAAGTTCATCCTAAACTACCTTATCTTTCAATATGCTATCCCAAAATCCATTATCTTAGATAATGGGACACCTTTCAAGAACGAGGATGTCTATGATTTGTGCCAACAATTTAATATCCAACATTGGTTCTCTACCCCTATTACTCCCAAGGTAATGACCAAGTTGAGGCTACAAATAAAACCATCTTGAAAATCCTTAAGAAAATAGTCAACAAAGTTGGTCACGATTGGAAGTTGCAATTAAATCCTACCTTATGGGCCTACAGAACCAATATCTGCATGCCTATAAGTGCTACACCCTATTCCTTAGTATATGGATCTGAGGCTATCCTACCTATTGAGGTTGAGCTCCCATCCCTATCAATATCCTTGCAAAATCTTATCATTGATGAAGAATATAGGGTGTCACAGATGAATGAGTTGGAGCTACTAGATGAATGTCACTTATATTCTTTGAATCACTTACAAGTTTATTAGAACTATCTCAAAGGGAGCTATAGAAAAAAAATCAAAAATTAGTCATTCCAGGTAGGAGAGCTCATGCTAAAGGAGAATATAAAAAATGTACCTAATCTAGAAAGCAAAGGAAA
This sequence comes from Sequoia sempervirens, assembly GCA_007258455.2. NCBI lineage: Eukaryota > Viridiplantae > Streptophyta > Pinopsida > Cupressales > Cupressaceae > Sequoia > Sequoia sempervirens. The sequence continues at coordinate 28,349 of VDFB02120431.1, read as the reverse complement.
ATTTTGAACCCAATTGGTTGGGACCCTTCATTTTCATAGTAAGTTACAAATCAGGAACATATCAATTGTCAATACCTGAAGGTGAACCCTTGCAAGAGCCCATCAACAACTCTCATATCAAAAAAATTTATGCCTAGGCTTGCAAGGTATAAATCACAAAACACAAAAAAAATCAAAAAAACAACAAAATCTAAAAAAATTAGAAAAAGGATTGAAAATAGTAAAGAAAAAAATTGTCCTATAGTGAAAACCACTTCGGTGACGCTTTAGGCAAGTACCTTGGTGAAAACCTAGAAATTAGGTGCCTTGTGTAAATAAGAACCATCCATCCATCCTTAATTCATTGGTTTGTTCTGCATCACTTTCCACTGCATTCATCACATTCATTTTGTCACCCATCCACATCTGTATCATGGATGGATCTTGTGTGAGTATCACGTTCCCATTTATTACTACTTGGCACATTCTTAAGGTCAATTTGTCTTCCCTATATCAAGGTAGTCTCTCACATCATGCTAGGGGTAGTCTATCCTTGCATCAAATCAGGTTCATGTATATTCTTTAGTCTTTTTTAAACATTAGAAAATCCAAAAACACTTGCAAAATCATCACAAAACACAAAAACATTCATAAAAATAGAAAATCCAAAAACATTCAAAAATTTGAAAAACTCAAAAATCCAAAACATCCAAAACATATCAAAATCCCAAAACAGGTCAAAATCAAAAAAATTCAAAAATATGGTTGTCAAACTATGTTGTATTTGAGCTTGAATGTAGGCAAGGCTAATATTTGATCATCCCTCGAGGCATTAGGTCAGTCCTTAGGAGTCTATCATAATAAACCAGTAATCCACTAAGTGTTCATATCTCATCAATAAACGGTTACGAGTCTATGCTAGTCGAACTATGAGGTCTCTAAGTGTATGATGTGGGAAAGGCTAATCTTTGATCATCCCTTGAGGCCCCTAGGATAGTATTTTAGGTTAGGTTCTGGGTCAAAATCTTAGAAAACACAAAAACATTTGAAAACTTGAAAATCAAAACATTTGTAAAACAACCCAAAAATCCAAAAACAACCTCAAAACATTTGAAAACACCAAAAACATTGAAATATTCTAGAAAATCCCAAAACCATCCATCCCATTTCACTTTCACTTGCAATAAACCTCCATACACAATAAAATAATCATCATCTTCAACCTTTGGTAAAACAAATGGAAACAAGTATGGCACTTCATAAAGTGTGGACATAAACGTAAAAGGTTTTAAGTCTAGATCAGTGAGTAAACAAGTTGGTTAACTTTTATATCAATATCCCACCATCTAGTTGACATTCCCTAGGATGCATCCTTCCTACAATGAAAATCAACATCAGGCACCACCTTAGTTTTAGTCTTGGCTAGAGGTATGAAGAACATTAGCTTGTTTATTTGCTTAATCTTTTCTTATGATTTATCTTAGTGCACCCATTCCAATGACCTCTCAATGGTGTCTATCAATACGATTTAGAGAGAAAGGAATGGGGCATTGATCATTATCTTTGCTTGTGTGCTTGTTGGATGTTCTTGTAATACAACCTTGGTGAATACTTGCTTTGTTAGATGTGTATGGAAGGTGTTTTGGATAGCTTGTTGACTATTACATGGTGAGGTTATGCCTTTATGTATTTTGGTCTGATATGTTTGAAGCTTCTAAAACACATCCTAGCAAGGTTTTGTATGTTAGGTGTGAACAAGTATACTCCTATCAGTTTTTCGAGTCAAGGTCCATCGCACTAGATACAACACCATCTTGGTTTTCCATACCTTGATGTATCATATCTATGTGTTTTATCCAACATAAGGAATATCATGTTGTTCATTTCCTATACCTTGAATAAGAAAATCATCATCACTCATCATCATAGCTAATAAAGTCTCGATGACTCATAGACTTGTTGGACTTCTGCATCTTCTCAAAATCAAGGGTTGATCCCTCTTATTCTTCTATATTCTTTCTGCACTAACATGGTATCATATGACATTCAACAAAAATAACAATGCATCCATCTTGTATCCAAAAATCATCAACATACATGTAGATTCTAAGCTAATGTTTTGTAAACTTGGTGAAAGTCACTCAATTCAAAGGGTTAGCTAACTAAACAATCCACTTGACACTGCTTAAGACTACATTAAATCATCAACCAAGGTGTATAAGCTTATGATGGTGCAACATTGTTTATGATGGACTCAAACTACCTAAACTATCCTTTTGAAACTATTCTAGTTGCTGGAAATTCACAAAGACTGAAAAACAATAAAAGTATAACTAAACTTATTTTCTATGGGTACCTACAATAAAGGTTGTAAATGAACTATTGCTAATAAAATGATACTTTATAGATTGAAAACATGATTAAGATTATTGACTCAACTAAACTATCCTCTGAAGTGTTACTAATAACTATTACATGCATGTTCCTAAGCATTCACTTGTAATAAGTAAGAAATGAAATCTTAATTATCTTGCATATAATTCATGAACAATAATAAAAAAGTATTAAATATCAACTAAAATGAATAACTGAAAGATGAAGTGAAGAACAATACCTTGAGTGGTTTGCTCAAGTAACTGTTCCCACTTAACTAAACTTAATCTAACTAATAGATTTCACGCATTTCATGAATTGATCTTCATTTATTGCATAAGATAAAAGATTACAAAAAAACACTCTTACAAACTAGGTTTAACCATTTTGTAGATTCATGTTCAACTAGAAAATAATAGATAATACAAACTATGAACAACCAACTAACTAAACTACAAACTCAACCAACAGTTATATACAAACTGAGGGAGTCTTTATTGAAAGTAACAACTTAAACCAAAATCATTAATTCCACTTCTAAATATCTAGAGTGTGGATTCAAGATCTGGAATTATTCAACCTATAACTGAAAAAGAAAGAGAACCCTATCAAACTAGAACTTTGTCAAAATAGATTACATTCAATCATACGTCCATCTGTCAAAGTTTTGTATCAGAAAATACCTCTTCTTCAGCATTTGTTAATTGTTTATGATAATGTGCACTCCATCTTTATTAAATTCCTTCAACCAATAACCACCATGTTAAACTATTTTTGTAGCATCCTTTGTTTTGGTATTCAATACCCCTTTTGCTATAGGTTCATCCTACAATGGTTGTGCATCATGGTTCCTCTTTTTGCTGCAAACAAGTTAGTTTCACAAAATACGTACATAAGGATAACCATCATAATTAAACATAACTTTCCATCAACAATTCCATGCACATATCCATATAAACCATTTAATACTAATATATTAAACCATAATTCCATCAAACATACTTCTAGGTCTTAGGTCTGTATAATGGATACAAAAAGGATAATATAATATGGAATATTGTTAGGAAGTATGTTCAAAAGTATCTTAAAGTATGATAAAACCAATAGAAAATAAACTATTATATGGACCTATCATTTCTCCCCAACTTAACTTTTTGCTTGTCCCTAAGAAAAATACTAAGGGTCTTGATTATATTGTAGAGTGAATTTCCTTAGGTCCATGACTGTACTTTCACACTGATCCTATTGCAGATAAAAACCTTGGTATGTTGAAAGCCTTCTCATTCTGATAGCTTCTTCCCTTTCACATTCATCACCTTTATTTCTAGTCCAATGTTGAATTGGACAAAGGAGAATAGGTGGTTGAAATGTAAGGGGTGTCCAATGAACTACTTTGTTAATATTGGTTGCCATGTATTTTTGCACCCTTTGGAGCATAGTAGTAAAGTTGTACATAGAATGTACCTCCTTCTTTTGTAATCAAGTGTTATTTCATTCCAATGATTTCGCACATACTTATAACATTGTTGTACAATTCCTAAAGCTAGCATTTTCATCCTCTCATAGTCTTCTTTTCTAAGTTTCATTATTGTCTTACTAACTCCTTTATGCCCAAGAAGTCTTATCCACTCATCAATAATTGTCTCTGAATCCTTAGCCTCCCTTCTCACTAGAAGTGAAATAGATTTATCTTTCTCATCATATTCTTCCATGATTTCTCCTCTAATTTGTTCATTCCTGAAGTAAGAGGTTAGGGATCTGACTCGAAGATCCCCTACAAATATTAAGAGATTCCATTTTGTTTCATCAGGAATTACATAACTGTGCAAATAAAATTCACACAATTGATCTTGGTCCTCTGATGTGGAAGTCTTAATTTTTTTGAGAAACTCATCTGGTTGACTCATGGTAGCTAATTGTTTACTAATCAATCTATTAAACTAAAAACATAAGTACCTCTCCTGTACAAATAATGTATAAGTCCTAGGCGGAGGCCTGCACTTGACAATTTGTGCAGCCTTATCTGCAACTTCTTCCAATCGGACTGCTACCTTATTCAATTCCATTTCTTTCTTTTCCAATTCCTATGTATATCTCTCCTTTTCCTTCTTCCATTTTTCTTTTTCTTTTTTCAAACTCATTAGTTACACTCCACAATTGGTAACCTAGAGAGAAAGTTGTGTGATAACCAGGAGTTTTGAGAGGAGGGGGTTTCTCATTTGGAATAGCAAGTTCCTTATCCCTTATCTTGGTAACAACCAATTGTTCTAGAAAATCCAACTTAGCACCATGACCATACAACTGCAATTTTTCCTCCATCTCCTTCATTTTAACTTCCCTTTCTCTATCCTTTTGCTCATGTGTTTTTTCACCAACTCCTCTAGGTGTTTAATTCTATCCATTGATTCTTGGAGTTCTTTCCTCACATTCCTTTCTTCAAGATAAGCTTCTTCTCTACCTTCAAACTACTCATTCCCTCTTTCATATTCTCTATATGTGGGACTATTTGGAGCTTTTTTCCTCAATTTCTTTGCAATAAATGGGTCCTTTGACTTAGAATCAGAATTTAGTGTCATATACCTTCTCTTCTTCATAGGTGCATTCATATTACTAGGGACATTCCCTCCTAGTTTAGAATTAGTCTTCACAACCATGACATTTTCCTGTTGTTCATGTTGGTGTTCCTATTGGTGTTGATTTTCCTAACTGTTCTCTATTCAATCCATCTTCCTCAGGTTCCCCTGTACCTCCCTTTGCAACATTTTGTTGCTTGATCCTACCAGAACATATAGGTGTAAGTATCTCTGCTTCAACTTTCTTCTTCTCCTTTTTAATACCCTTTTTCTTTTCCTAAACAATGCTCTTTCCTTTTGGATCTTCTTTCTCTGTTTCAGAGGATGTGGAATTAGTGGAAACTCTATTTCTGTTGTTTCTAGACTTTCGTAGCTTTGAAGAAGAAGGTAACTATTCATTTTTAGACATCCCAGACTTTGGTTCTTTAGGTTATGCATGTTCACTTTGGCTACAAGTAGGTGAGGCCACAAGTGAATTATGAGAGTTTTCCCTTTCGAGCTCATTTTGGGGTTCATCTTGAATCCCTATATTTCCAAGCATTACCAGCAAACTGTTGATATCATTACACTCCTTTGCCCTAAAATCCTCCCACCTTACTTGTGGGTACAAAATTCTTAGGCTTCTTTTTATCAGCAAGGTAACCAAACAATGATGAGAAAGAGAAGTATCAGATTGTCTTCTCCGATACTCCGAAGTCATCCTTTTCAATAGGTGATATAATAAATTGGGTATATTGACTATCTTTGTATGCCTAAGATGACTTAATAACTTGAAATGGATAGTATGTAATAGACTTTGTCTCCCATCACATGCAATATATCTAACAATATAAGAAGCACACCTTTCCCATAACAAGTGGAGAGAAATTCTTTTCGTACCTTGTGATGAAGAATCCAATACCCCTCCTCTTATGCAGAATTCCTCTTGAGCTACGACTACATTAGACCGAGCTATAAATTATGCTCCCTTCCTTGGAAATCCAATTACTTGAGCAATAGCAATCTCTGAAGCATCCACAAAAATTCCTTTACATAGCTTTGTTGTACTAAATAGTTTCTACAAACCTTCTTGTTAAATAATCACTATACTCTATCAATTTTAGGAAATATTGAGCCATCCAACCCTTGTGAATATGGGAAGAACATTTGTGTCCTCCAAAATCTATTGATGAGTTGTTGACTCTCTCCTTGTTGGTTGTTTTTACAATGAACCAATCAGGTCTCAACATGTACCTATGAGCTTGTCGGGCTCAATTCTCGAATACCTGCTAGACAAGTGGCCAACTAATGAGATATGGCATCAATTGCTTTATCTCCTACACTTTGGACTCTACAAAACTAGGGAGGGTAATCTCACAATGTATTATACTATTATTTGAGACAGTTCATGTGTACATTTTATATTTAAGCAAACGTATTCTCATCCATAGCTAATAAGTTGAAATTCCTCAAGGAATTGACAATTCCTTTAAAAAACTACACACCTTAAGCCAAGAATACCAAGACAATGCAAACACCATAAATTCAAGATAGGTCGATGATTATCTTAAAATATTTTTCTCGGGTTGGATAACTAGGATCATGAATATATTGAAATGATTTATGATTAGTTCCATTATCTATGGGCTAGGAGTCTAAGCAAATTGAAATATAAGGGACATTTAATTCTAGACATTCAAGATCTACGCAATATCACTTAGCAATTCACAAATTAGTAACCAAATTTTAAAGACTACTTATCATATCCCTAGATCTTTCATAAGAATTCATGATTTGATTCAAGCGATTTAACTTCTTTTGTGAACAAGAGCTAAAATCAAAACACATATCAAAGTATGAAATGATGACAATTAATGAAATGCTCTGATCAATATTTTCATTAATAATTCGTATACACAATCAAAATGGAGAGAATATAGACTTGGAAAATCTCATTATCATTCTGATATATCCAGAAACCATACATTTGACAAATATGCTACCTAGACTCAAAACATTTGATAAAGACTAAACATATTATCTTTGTGTTCTTAATTTTCACGATACAACTCCAATATCTAACAAAAGACCTGTTCAAATGGCCATGAATTCCCTTTTATGGAATAAGGGAGCAAAAACAAGCTTCAGGCCAAGTGTACACATGTCACTATAGGATTGGACCACAAGAAGACAGATTTCCCAATTCAGTTATATTTACATTTATCAAAGTGGAGGGAATTCATACAAGACAAAGTTCATTTAAACTCGTTATGAGGATCAGCTTTGTCCTTCAAAAGCACATGTCAAAAAGGATAAACATCTTCATAGCAGTACCTTGATTTCATTGAACAAAATGGAAAATTGACATGGATCAAAAAATGAATGAGCATTTCAATCAACATTCCACATCACTAACAATTTAATATCTTTTTGTGAAACATATGTTTTATACACTTGTAACTTCTATGGCCAAACCTGTACAATACTTGACCCAGTATATGTTTTGCATTTCAATTCATAAACCAAAATTTCTAACATACACCCTCCCCCATTCTTCATATTCTTCTTTAGATGGCCAATCAAACTCCATAATTTTATCCATGGATTTTCTGTAAGGGGCATACTTAGTTACCATTGCATTGGCTTCTCTATCAAAATCCTCTAGAAAATTGATAAGAAATGTCAACCTCTCCAAGGTGTCATTGAAGAGATTAATATTAACCTCCTTACATATTTCATTTACTTGGGGATGAATAACCTCATCTAGTTCCTTTTTCCACACATGCAATGGCTTCAGTTCATAATTATTGACTTCAACATCTGGTAATGGTGACAGATCAATATGACTGTATTGAGATAACAATTATATTATCCTCTACTCAAGTGGGGTTGCATACCCTTGAAACTTTTTCTCACTCTTGATCTACATACAAAATCATAAACTAGTTGCACCAGCGGGTACTTATCTTCATTTTGACTAGCTCCCACTAATATTAACGTCAATCTCTTAGATCTTACAACCCATTTTTTTAAGGTTGGTATGGCCAACAACTTATCCTTTTTAGATAATCTCATTATACATAACATCAGAGCATAGTTTTCATGCACGCCATTGAGTCTAGCTTGAATCTTCTCATTTAGATGCTTTAATGCAGTGCGGACAACTTTTGATATATTCTCATACATTGTATCTTGAGCCTTTTCTAGTAGCTTCTTGTATGTTTCAATTTGCAAAAGTAGTTGCTCTCTATCAAATGACTTAGCACCTGATCCACTTGGCTCTTCCATTGCAACTGATTGTTGTTCCCAACTATACGGTACTATTTCTAATGCCTAGCTATGAAATGAATGTTGTACAGATGTCATTGGAGAAGCTGATGGTGGGTGGCTTGAGATAGGTTGACCCCGCTCTCTTTGTACCTCCTCTCTTTGTTTATATAGAGCCAATTCAATTTCTAATGTTTCTACTTTTTGTTGCCTTTTATCATAATCACCCAAGAGTTCTCTATGTTTATTTTTGAGGTTATCTCTTTCTAGGGTGAGACCTTTGACAATTGATCGAGTAAACCTAGCCACATTTACAACCATGTCTGCAGCTTCCAAAGCTGGAGTATTAGCAACTCTTTTTACAAGAAATTGTCCAATGAAATATAATGGTTCTACCAAAATTGGTTTCCTAGGTCCTGAAGACAATGACCATATCGACAATGCCTCCCAATTTTCACTAAAAACTGAACCTCTAAGTGCCATTTCCAGTTCTTCTTCATTTTGTACAAGAGTCCTTTCATCCCTTCTCAAGGCATCTAGCACAATAGCATCAACAATATTCCATGCTGGCAACAACAACACACCACTCTTCTTTACCAGTTCTTTGCCCTCTTGGGCATTAATCCTTTTAAACTCATTTCTCATAATGCTTCTTACATTTTCCTGGATAAAATTTTTAGGCAATTTAGGGTGAAAGCTTCTTTCAATGGCAACCTTCTCTACATACTTTTCAATCTTGGATTTCCACCAAAAATCTTGAAATGATGAGGTTTCAATGAAAGAATCATCTTCATGAACTCTTCACTGGCCTCTACCCTCAAGTCATTTGTAGTATTCAATCCACAAATTTCAAGCTTCCCTAGCCTAAGGATACTCTATCCTAAATTTGAAGCAATTGCTCCTTCATGAGGAGGCATTCCTATTTGCATTTCCTTAGAGGTGACAAAGATATCATCCTCATCTGTGTCTCAATAATTGACCACTCCTTTTTCTCCTAGCCTTTGCTTCTTTTGAGGTGGTTGCTCAGGAGGAGAAGAAGTTTCAGGAGGTGAATCAAGATCAATTATAGAAAAAAAGGCCTTTTTAGGAGGAATGGCACTGTACTTTTAAGAGAGTCTCCCTTTGGCCCTTCTAATGTGACAGGGGCTACTAAGCTTCTTTCCTTGCTTGATACTTTCTTCCTCCTAGAATAATTTCTCAACTGTTTGAGTGGTTGATATGAGGGTCTTTCTTCTAATGTCATCTCAACACTTTCTTCAACCACCATTGCCTTTCCTTTATCTAGAACTTCCCGCCATTCCCTCAAGACACCAACAACATCCTCAAAATTATCCATAACATACATAACTTTATTGAAGTCACCATGTATGTTTGGCAGGGGATCATACTAGGGATCATTCTTCATCTTAGCTTCTACCATTTTTCTATAAGCCAAGTATTTGGCTTTCCTCTCATCTTGTTCCCCAGTGTTAAAGACATTCCTAATAACATCCTTAGGATAATCAAAAGCATGTATATAAGTACCCATTTTCTTATCTATTTTGAGCTTACTAATGAAGACTTCAAGGTCATGATTCCTTGGGCTCATGGTCATCAATCTATAAGGAGCTAGCAGATTATCTAATTTCTTCCATGTCCCTTTTGTCATAATGCAATCTGCAAATACGGTCCATTCTAGGAAGAATGACCCCTTCCTTGTTGATTTAGGTAAATGTGTTTCTTGTGAGGCTCCTAGTTGCCTCATAATCTCAAGGAATCCTATCCTCAAAGGAAAATCTACAGGTAAGACATATGGACCCAAACCACTACCATATATTCTAAAAATTGTCTTATCAAGATACAGGATCAAGTCTCCCCAATTATGACTAAAATTCAAGTCAGGCCTCATCTCCTTAGGTCTCAAGAATTCATGGATTTCTTTGGGGATTCTAGGTGGCTCATATACTAAATCTATCCTTATCCTGGATGCAAAAACATTTCTAAACATCACAAAATTATACCTTTTATCATCTTTATCCAAGATTCTAGTCCAACATTGGGCAGGCAAGTCAACTTCATCTATCTTTCTTTCTAGGTTGATTTCCTTCTCAAACACTTGTTGTCCTTTGTACAAGAACATATGCATTAACAATGAGTACCACCAAAACTTCACCCATTGTTTCCCCTCTTTCAATTCAACTAAGCCTTTATGACTATGTTCAACCAAATTGGTTCCATAATCATAAACAATGCTATACGATGGATGTTGCAATTGTGTAGCCATATAACTATACTCCTTCTGCAATGTGTCAGGTGGATCAGCACCAATAATATGATATAGAGAATACATAGTCTTTTTGAAATAGCTGGCAAAATAGTTCATTACGAAAGGTTCGAGCTCTCTATCATCTATCCTAAATTTTCTCCTATGTTTCCCTTCACCAGTCACTATAGTATGTAAAGGAAACATCTTTGTTCTGATGAACACTTTAGTATTGTTGTATTGTGTTCTAAAAGTATCCATGTTTAACGGGATCATGTCTTCACTCCATGGATGCAAGTCAAAGACTTGTTCAATTTCTTCCCTAGTTATTTTTACCATAACCACCCCATCAAATGCTCTGACTGCCTTAGAAACTGGGTCATATTTTGATGTGATATCTTTCAAGAGATCCACATCCATGTACACATTGGTAACAACTAGTTTCCCCATATCCAACCTCCGCGGGTTACTAAAAGGAGGCCCAAGGTTCCTATTCCCAAACTAGTGTTGAAACATCTACCATCATGTGTAAGTTACATCAGCATCCTTGATGAAGCAAGCCTTGTCCATCAACCCCTCCATCATATTCAACCCATGAAACAAAACCCTTCCCTCTGCTTTCTTATTTGTAGATTGGGGCAACAGGTCAATAACATCCTGAAACAAGGCCCTAGGCTGGGTGGAAGAAGAAGAACCTTTTGTTTTGGGAGCCATGGGTTTGTGTGCACAAAAATTCTAGCAAAGGAATTTTAATGAATAAACCTCCTAATTTCATTTTATAACTCGGGACAATCGCTAATTTTGGACAATTTACAGGGCTATAGCTTTCAAAGATAAAGATTAGCCCTAATTTTAAAGCAATGAAAGAAAAATGAATAAACGCATTCATTTTAAAACAGACTAAAAGAAAGCCCTAACTTAGAAAACTAAAAAAGACATAAAATTTTGTTTATAGTACTTACTACTTTCAAGCATGTCAAACCCTAATGCCAACTGGGACAATATATGTAATTCGTTTATCAGCTCTTCGTATTACCTAGGACACGTCTCTGAATCTCCAATAAGCAAGAATCAGTTGCACACAATTTTTGATAGGAACTTAAAAGGCCTACGGGTCACTTCTACCATTAATGCTCACTCGTGCGAAGCAAAAGAATTGCAACTAGCATACTTTGTAGTTTTGAATATGAGTCGTTGATTTATAGCTGAGTTGGGCCTCTTGAACGACTTTGATCGAGTCAAGATTGTTTGAATTTTCCTCACTGCTCCAACTCAAATGAATGGCCAATAGGAATTCGCTGACAAGGCCTTCCCCATGTACTTGTGGGCTCCACTTGCCTGCAGTTGTAGAGTGTATGTAGTAGCTTCTCGCAGGTCTCTCTGTTCTTAAAGAACTTGCATCTTATCCCTACGAGATGGCGGGGAATGGTGGTGATCACTTTTCATTGCTTGATTATCACCATTGATCTCAAAGTTCTGGGCATTGAGATGGGACGTAGTGGGTGGGCCCACTCACACGTGGTGACATCTCACCAACCTCACAGCATTTAACTTGCATTCATTTTAGATGGATGGTCCAATGGGGAATGGCCTAGATGAAACCCCATGATTTGGTAACTACTCAACCTGCACATGAATCGAAGTTGTTCATAAAAAGGGGCCTTGACTAGGCCGATGAGAAAACACCCTCATGATTTAATGACTTAGACTTAAGTCATTCATAAATCAAAAATTAAAATCCGATGTGAGGATAGATTAAAATTACCGACAATCTCAAGGCTTTGGGCCCGATAATGGATGTACATTGATGGCTTAAAAGATAACTAATAAGACTGACAACCAATAAAACCAGTCAATGCAAAGTTAGAACGTTCAAGGATGAAACACAAACCAATTGAAGTCAAGACTAACTAAGTAAAACTCATGAACCCTATTGATGGGGAACATTTGACATGTGAATAACAAGCACAAAAAGACTCAAAATGTCAAGAATTTTGAGGGCTCTATCACTCCTTATGGCATCTCCTCCCATCTTAGTTCTCTTTACTGCTCAGTATACCAAATCAACTCAAGAGCTCAACTCAATCTCTACTCACCACCCTCAACTCACTTATGACTTCAAAAACCTCAGTTTCCAAATGTATTCTTACTACCACACTAGACTATAGCTGCAAATCCCATATCAAGTTAGCTCTGACAGAAACCAAACTAAGCTTCTTACAAATTCTACAGGGTTTCAAAAAAAATTGTAGGACTTGCAAAAATGGTAGTGGGCGGAAATAGCAATAAAGACATAACTCAAGGCTTGCATGTCATGATTACATTAATTCAATTTAGGGTCAAAAATTTGAAAAGTGTGGTGAAAAGACATATTAAGCATACCCCCCAAACTTAATGGGTGAAGTGACCTCACTTCAGGGTGGTGATTTAGAGGTGGTATAAACATGAGTTAATGAAAATAAAGAACTTAATAATTCACATGCATGGAAATGAAAAAAAATGCATAAAAAGTTTAAAGAAAGCTTGTAGAATCATAATAGTTTACCTCAAGTATTGTTATGCAAAAATAACCATCGGTGGCACATGAAAACTTAAAGAATATATGCGGTTATGGATTCGATGGGGCGAATATTGAATGCAAGGTAATAAGTATCTTGGATGGCGAGCAAATACATTGAGATAGACACAAGCAAGTGATGTGACTTTTGAAAGGTTGGAAATGTACGCAAGAAATAAAATAATAATGCCACAATATTTAAGATGAATAGGTGGATATAATGGAAATGAATGTTGATAACCTTGCAATAAATATGACGCCAAAGGAATAAAATATTATTTCAAGTTGTTGAACATTGCTATGGGTGCTTGCAGTGTTAGGTTCCTATCAGAATGTAGGTAACATGAAGCTACAGGTCCTAATGGAATCAGGTCCCTTATGAATATGTTGAATAGGTCACATGTAAAGATAGCTTGAGTATTATCATAATTGTGCAGTGTGTGCATAATTATTGTGTTGTGTGTGCATGTGTTAAAGCATGGAAAATTAGGTCTGGGTAACTTCAGGGGCTAAGTCAACTCAACTTTCAAGTTACCAGATGTACTTGGTATGTCCCTTACTATAGATGTTGGACTCTATGAATAAGATTGTGTTTCAGGCTCACTACGAGCACCATATTGTTGTATGAGTGAAAAGATGAAGTCATCATGTTGCATTGGCTTCTTATATAACTTGAGTCTATGTCCATTGACAGGAAGGCAGAACTGGGTTGCATCAATGGTATGCAGTTGTATAACTCCATTGGGGTAAACCTTACTAATTTCATAAGGGCCTAGCCACCTAGACTGGAATTTTCCCTTGAAATCCTTATATCTTGAACCATACAGCAAAGCCCAATCTCCTTCATTAAATTCTTTTTTCTTGATAAACTGATCATGCCATTTCATTCACTATTGTTGCATCACCTCTATATGGTGGACTGCTTCCATGCAGATTTCATCCAACCCATTCAAAGAGTGCAACCTTTCCTTTTGTTCCTCTATTAAATCCATGCCCAATTCCACTGTTGTCCTAAGAGTTTTGTATTCAAATTCTATAGGAAATATTGTTGTTTTTCCATAAACTAGTTAATAAGGGGTAAACCCTATTGTTGTCTTCCATGTGGTCCTATATGCCCAAATGGCTTCTAGTAATCTGGATACCCAATCTCTTCTATAGAGCTACACTGTCTTTTTCAATATATCTTCAATCTCTCTATTGGTAACCTCTACTTGTCCATTATCTTGAGGATGATATGGGGTAGATTTCTTGTGCCTGATCTAATATTCTTCTACCAACTTTGCAGTTAGTTCTTATGTGAATTTTGGTCCTTGATCAGTAACTATTTCTTTTGGAACTCCATATCTAGTGAAGCTAATTTCTTCATATAAGAACTTTGCAACATTTTCATCTCTAGAAAACTGCAATGCTTTTACTTCAACCCACTTGGTTAAGTAATCAGTGCATACCAATATGTATTCTTTACTATTTGAACTAGGAGAGATAGGTCCAATAAAATCTAGCCCCCATTTATGAAAAGGAGCCAGTGCGAGCTAGGGCTGTAAGGGAATTTCATCACTTTTTATGGGTCTTCCCATCCTCTAGCAGTGGTCATATCTTCTAGTATATTTAACATATTCCTTATGTAAGGTTGTCCAATAATATCCTGTTGTCAAAATCTTGAAAGCTGTCCTTTTTGCTACAAAATTTCCACCACAAGGTTCATGACATGATTTCATTGTGTAAAACACTTCATCCTCCTAAATACACCTTCTCATAATGTTATATAGGCTAGTGTAGAACAAAAATCCAGAAATCCATGAATAAGGGAAGCATTTATGCACCAACTGCCTTTTCTCTCTTGGAGAAAAGTAACTTGGAATTTATCCTGACACCAAATAGTTTTCTATGTCATCATACCATGGTGTGTGTACATTTAGAGAAAATAGATGCTCATCATGGAAAGAATCATCAACTACTCCTTCTGATGATTGAGTAGGCAATCTAGACAAGAAATCAGCAACCACATTAGCCTTTCCAGGCTTATCTACAATTTTTATGTCAAATTCTTGCAGCAACAATAACCACCTTACAAGTCTTCCACCTACCACTGGTTTATTCATCAAGTACCTAATTGTTGTATGATCTGTATGTATGTTTGAATGGTGGATCTAGACCTGCACAAACACAAACAAACAACACAATATTAGTCCATTATGCAAATCAAAACCATCATTCCCCATAAGATTCATTTGAAACATAAATAACAAGAAATAAAATGAAGAACACAAATGAAAGTAAACTAAATCTTATTCAAATTCTCAAACTCTCAATCCCATGGGGGAATTGGTGCTATTTTGATGTGGAAAATAACCCTTTCCCAATTCCTTGCAAGCTTGATGATGATCAATGGAGCTCCTTGATAAAATTTTCCATAACCTAGCTATGAAATTGATGAAAGACTTTGAAAATGGATGACAATGGATGAATTGGCTCAAAACATGAAGATGATGACTTTGCATAAGTTGTAGATCAAATGCCTAAGATTGTGGATCCCAAATTAGTAAAAGTTCCTTCTATTCATAGAAGAGAATGATAGAAGAATGAGCAAAAAGGATGAATGTGGGACTAAACATCAACCAACGGAAAAATGCCACTTGTCAACATGCTAGTGGAGAGGAGTTGAGCACATTTTGATGAATGTGCAAATAAATGCATTTAGGTGGATTTTTGAAATTTGAGAAGTGACATGTTGGAGGGAGATGAAATAAGACTTAAATGCCACTTGGGTCAAGAAAAAAGGACATGTAAGAGGTCTTTAATGCCTTGTTGGATGGACAAGTCCTTTTGGGAGGGAGATTTTGAATTTGAAGAATATTCGCACTTGATGCCCTTTTTGAATGAAATAGAGGAATTTATAAATCAATTAAATTGATTTACTTGTGCAAGTTGCAAAATCCAGAGGATTTGAGGGATTAGTGTTAGGATTAATCATGATTTGATTAACTTAGATGAAGATTAGCTGATTTGACACTTTGACTTAGATTTTGGATTTATTTAAATCAAAGTGAGGAATTTGAGATATTAGTGATTTAATTAAATAAATTTGATCTATTCAATTAAATGAATGACTTTAAAAGTTAATTAAATAAAATTTATTTATTTAATTAAAGAGATGACTTTAGGATTGATTGATGACTTAATTAAATAAAATTGATTTATTTAATTAAAGAGGAGAATATGATGATTTAATCAAATAAATATTGATTTATTTAATTAAAAGAGGACATTAGGATTAATTAAACAAAATGATTTATTTAATTAATAGAAGATAGTGATTTAATTAGATAAAATTGATTTATTTAATTAAAAGATGAAATATGATGAATTTAATCAAATAAAGATTATTTGATTAAATGGTTAGTAAAGGAGATGATTTAGGACAAACTGGTGTTAGTAAATCAGGATCAGGTGTATAGGATTAATCAGTATATTTTACGTGTCTACAGTATGAACACTTGATAACCAATTATATAAAGTCTAA
Source organism: Sequoia sempervirens (assembly GCA_007258455.2). NCBI lineage: Eukaryota > Viridiplantae > Streptophyta > Pinopsida > Cupressales > Cupressaceae > Sequoia > Sequoia sempervirens. Next base: position 11,856 of record VDFB02120431.1, on the reverse strand, counting down.
AATTGTTAATGGCATAGACAACTGCAAGCATTTCTTTTTTTTGTGGTGTAGTTCAACTCTGCTCCTTGGAGGTTTTTGCTAATATAATAGATTGCATATTCTTTATTCCTTTCTTTTTGTCCTAGGACTACACCAATGGAAAATTCAGATGCATTAGTGTGGATGTGAAATGGCAATGTCCAGTTGGGGCCTCTTAGAACTAGTGCATGAGTTAAATTTGCCTTTAGTTTTTCAAATGAACTTTGATAGATATCAGTCCAATCAAACTCAGAATCCTTGGTCAACAAAGTAAACAGAGGTACAACAATTTTACTCAAATATTGGATGAATCGCCTATAGTAACATGCATGTCCTAGGAAGCTTCTTACATCTTTTTGTTTATGTGGTACAAGTAGGTTAGATATAATCTCAATCTTCTTTGGATCAACCTCTATTCCTTCATTGGATATAAAACGTCATAACTGATGCAAGAGCATCTACCAAAAATAATCAACTATCAGGGGCACTTCTAACCCTATTCTCTACTTGAGAAGATCAGTTCACAAATCACCCACAATTCACTATTCATTACACCAATTTCACTTATCAACTCAACAAAATCCTCAATTTCTCTGGCCATTCACAAGGCTAACAATCCTCATTTTCACCAAATCAATATACCATACCATTATCATATTCAAATACAACCAAACCAGCTTCAAATTGATTATAATAACCTACTTAGAAACACAGAACCATTCAATTCTTTCATGATTCACTAATCCACTCTCCAATGCAATTTACATAGAAAAATAACAACAAATCATGTATTCTTGCTACCAACCTTTATCTAGACCTCCAAGGCACTGTATTTAACATTTTTTTGATTGAGATAAACCAAATACACATTTGCAAGCCACTGGTCCATTAGAATTACTATTATCTTGCAATCAAATGCCTTTCTTACAACTTGGAGTCATATTGCTCAACCACCCAAAAACAACATATTTTCCTTCAAAAACCATTCCAACCATTTACACATCTTTAGGAACATCATTTAGACGGGTTCTAATCAATATCCACCATCTACATCTCAATTTATACAAAGATTTCATTTTCTTTCATTCTTACACACAAACCCTAGTAGCATAGCAACTTGACAAAATCAGGTACATCATTCAAACCACTTTGAACCATTAAAAAATATTAGCATATCTTGGGACCCACTTTGACATACAATCATATATCTAAGTGTCATATAAATTGTTTTGAAGCAATCACCAGAAAACTTTTTTGAACACTAGAATAAGCCTCAAATTAGGACAAATTTACAAATGAAGTAGTCTTAAATCACCACTTAAAAACAAAAAAGATTTAAATAGTCCTTTTATGGGTCTTAAGACTTAAGATTCATCCATTTTCAAGAGCTAAAAAACTAAAATAAGTGTTGAATCCAAAAACCCTTAATTATAGGCTTTACATGCTTAAAGATGTGAGGGTTTACTGAAATACTACCATCCACACCTTACCACTCCTTACCACTACTTAAATCATGTTTGAATATTTTTTCAAACACTCTTGAAATCAACATCCAGCCACCTTGTGTGCATTTTCAACAAATACCAACTTTGAGCCAACCATTTCATGCATGGAAACAATGGGAATCTTCAGGGATAGCAACTAGAACCTCTGTATTATCACCCTTTCTGCATTTTAAAGAAATCACACAACACTAACACATCAAAATTAACCTACTACATTGACCTAAATTTCCTACATCAGTGGAGTAGTGATGGAAAACTAATTAGACTTTCAAACCCCTATCTGGAGGGTTTCTGACAGTTTTCTGAATTTGATCTCTAAATAAACTAAAAACTCAATGAAAACCCTTCAAATTAAGTTTGAATGACTACCAAAACACTATCCTCACTAAGAAAACTAAAATCAAGGCCTTGTATTACTGTGTAGGTCGTACAAGATTAGAAACTAGAGAGAAAAACACAAAAAATTGTAGAACAATGAGTTTTATTTTAAAATTTGTTTCCAAAATTACAAGTTTCTCCTCTTGCTCACCCACACAATTATTTATAATATTTTTTCCAACCAATAACTTCCTTTTCAACTTATTTCACCAACCACAACCTTTCTTTTTCCCTCATGACCCTTCAACTTCCTATTTTTGCATTTTTACATAATTGACAACTTTAGCAAATTTTGCAAATTTTGCTTTTTCCATATTTTTGACCTCCTAGAAACCTTTAAATGACTCAAATACATAGGAATTTAACTTTACATGACCTTTTCACAAGGTTTTACAATTTAAAATTCAAATTTTGCAGTTTTTCCTTTTGAAGGAATTTTGTAAACAAGGTGCTCCTGCACCACTAACACAATGCCTTGTGTCATCATCATGAAACACTTCTCATTACTGAGGGATAAATTGTGTTCCTTGCATATTTTTAACAATCTTTCTAGGTTACTAAGAGCTTCCTTATGATTTTCACCATAATTTGTGAAATCGACCATGTATATCTCCATGCAGTTGTGTGCAAAATCAAAAAATATGTTGAGTTCTGCTCTTTGAAAGGTAGCTGGAGCATTGCACAAGCCAAAAGGTAAAATAGAATATGCATAAGTTCCTTAGGGTCAGGTAAACTTGGTCTTATCTTGATCTCCTGGTGCAATCTTAATTTGGTTATAACCAAGTCTAAAACCATCAAGAAATGAAAAATATTTCTTTCCAACCAAAGAATCAAGAACTTGGTCAATAAATGGTAATGGAAAGTGATCTTTACTTATGGTAGTATTTAATTCTCTATAATCAACATAGACTCTCCATTTCCCATGTTTCTTAGGAACTATAACCAATGGTGAAATCCATTCACTATCGGAATTAAGGTATATAAAACTGACATCTAAAATCTTTTGTAGTTTAGCTTTTACTATCTCTCAAAGTTGGATTCATGTGTCTCTGTGGATGTCTAATAGGTTTGTAGCCTTCATTAATATAAATCTTGTGTGTGCATAGATTAGGATCAATTTCCCTCATATCATGGTAATTCCATGCATATGCAACTGAGTGTGCCTACAACACTAAGTGCAAATAATTTTTTTGTTCCTCAGTCAAGGCATTATTAATATTTAACATCCTCCCTGGCATAATTTCCAAATCCTTTGATAACTCTTGAACTAATGAGAGATCAAGGCTTGGTATGATTGGTAAAAAATTTTGAGGGAGTATCAAATGAAATAGTTGTGATATTTCTTTTGTAGAATTAGTAGGTACAATTCTTTACAAGGGGTCTTGTAGGCATATGAGACAATCTTGTTGTTACGAGATCCTACCGCAGTCATTTTGGATGATATGGGTGATAAGCTCATCTTCATTTTGGTCATCCAATAAGGGGCTACACTCAATAGCCATCAATTTCTGAAGAGAGTAGCTATCTTCCTCTTCCTCACCCAAATTGGGCCAAATGGAGTGCTCCAAATCTGCTTATGGCTGGGCAGGTGGATAAAGAACCAAGTTCTTTGTGATTGTCCCATTGGATATTATCATTTTGTCAAATCTCCATCCTATAAATGCATCAGTTGTTTCCAACCAAGGCCTTCCTAGGATGAGTGGGTAACCTACAAGGTTAACTTTAGGTTGCAATACTATGAAGTCTGCAGGGTATTCCCATGAATCCAATGCAATAACTATGTCTTCAATAATCCCCTCAGGTTTAACTATGGATCTATCAGCCAATTTCAAGACAGTTTGTGTAGGCCTAAGGTTAACCAGTTGAAGCAACTGTATTGTTTCTTTTTTCATGACATTGATAGCTACCCCCAAGTCTATCAAAGTGTTTTTAATGAAATTCCCATTGATCCTAATGTCCACAACTAGACCACCAGGGTTAGTATACTTGGGAACTATAATGTTCCCCAACATGATGTTTGCAAGATTCCCCAAAACATGAATTTTTTGAGGATCTTTCCTCTTTATGCTTGGTTTCTTAAGAAAGCAGTCTCTTACTATCTTAGTGTAGATGGGAATGTCTTTGATAGCTTGGATAAGTTGGATTTTGATGTTAACATCTTTCAACTTCCCTAAAAGGTTAGTTTCAACCTGCATGCGATGCTTTTGCAAAGCTAGGAGTTCAAGAAAAGATGGCTTGGGATTTGAGGTAGTTTGGTGTAATTGATTTTGCTCAGGCTCCAAGGGTAGTTTATCAGAAGCCTCAACTATAGGTTCCTCATCCTCCATTTCTATAATTTGGGGGGAAAAGGTCCAGCAAGTTGTTTTCCTGATCTAATGTGGACATCACTCACCTCTATCCCATAAATGGGGTGATGAGTCCAAATAATGTCTCAATTTTGATATGGTTTATCATATATTTTTTGTTGTTACTATGGACTTTAGCACCTGGTTATTGACACTCTCCATGTTATTTCCTTAAATCTATGAACCTTGGACATGAACTTATCCTTGTGACTTTTGATGATATTAACCTGCTATGTGAATTGTCTACATTAATTTTACATGTGGTTGAATTAATGTTACTTTAAGGTAATTATGGATATGCAATTTTTTTGTGCATACTAATGTCATCATGTAGGTGCACATTAAGATGTAGATATAAATGAAGCTTGCAAAGTGGAAGAAATTCATGCCAACTGGTCAGTTTCTAAGGAAGTCAAAAGATAGTCATTAAAGAGGTCAATGGAGGGAAACTCCTAGCTCGTGTGGAAGTTGTAACTTACCTTTTAAATGATCATGTATGTTAGTTGAGAAAATATAGGAGGTGTTGTTGTGTTGGATCTTTTTTGGGGCAAGTCTGCTTTGACTAAATTTGGTGCATGCATAACTTCCTCCCCTTTTTCCATGCTTTCAATAACTGGAATCCTCCTATTATTTGGAGTCGACTACCTAGTTAGTTAGGAATTAATTAGAATTTCTTCCCTCTATAAATAATGGTCAAATTCCCCTTTTCATAAGGTTGGATGTTTTGAGATTGTACTTGCATTTTTTAGTTTTAAGTAATATAGTCATATTGTTGATATGATGCAATCATGTTTTCAATGAATAAAATGATATTATAATTTGTTACATCTGAGTTAGCTTAAGGAAGACTCAGTCAAGGGGGGACACTTGGTGAGAATTCCATCCATTTATTTTAATAGTTGTATTTTTATGTTCACAACTAGTTTTGGTCTCAAATGCTGTTTGTTCCTCGTCATTGGAACACTGTTCTATGACTGTTCTTGCAACCAAGGCAGAAAGAGTAACTTCCTATCTGTTTGCAGAGATTTCTATTTTTGTCATCCATTCTAGTTCAATTGTTGATGCTCAGTTTAGTTGATATTTCATGCTTAGTACTTAAGTTAATCTCTTTCCAGCATTTTGTTTTCAATATTGTTTCCTTTATAGTTATAGAGTAAGGATGACTATAGTTGAGTCCTAGTGCACATACAGTTGTTGACCATTTCTGCTCACGCCCCCGGCTGATGCAATGAAATGAACCTCATGATGAGCAAGATAACTACTTAGAGTGATGTCTAATTCTAAGGCACGGCTCCAAGGGCTTAGTTGAAACACATATGTGTCAAGATACTTTTGTTCCAGGCCATAAAATATGTCCCCATATATAGTAAAGCAATCAAGGAAGCATGTCTCAAAAAGCCAGGGAGGAAAAATAAAGACCCCACTACTATTCATGTGGTGCAACAGTTGGAAAATATCATGCTTGGGAAATTTATTGTTCCTAAATACATTGACCCAGGTAGTCTCTATGGTAAGATCTTATTATAACAGAATCCAAGTAAAGAATGATCTAATAGGATTTGGGAGCAGCGCATCAATGTGTGATGACTAACAACATCCCCAAGGACAACTAAATGTTGTAAAATGCGAGACCTACTCCTAACAGACAGCTTGTTGATTGTTTGCTTGTCAAATAGATGGTATAGTAGAAGACCTTGTCATTACTCTAGACTCTTGGAAGTACCCAACATATTTCATGATCCTTTCCCCTAAAGCTAAATTAGGAGGGTATCCCATTATTCTGGGTAGGCCATGGTTGGCTATAGCAAATGCTTACATTGGATGTTGGTTAGGGGACATGACTATTTCTAATGGGAGAAGCACTAAAAAAAATTTCCTCTATCCTCTTGCTCAACCATCCCATGATATGGACAACCCCATATGGCCACATATTGGAGAAGAGGTTGAGAAAGTTAATTTAGTAGCACAACTCATGACAATAGGTAGAAGTCCTTTTATGCATCTCCAGGAAGAAGATGAAATATTATCCCATATAATTTAGAACAATTGTGAAGTGCATGAAGAATCATCCACTCATGAATCTACTTTTGCATGTCCATTGCCGACACTTATGCCTGCTCCTCCTACACCTGAATTTCCTATAGCAACAGATATGCTTCATACATTGTTGACACATGAGTTAAAAATTTCAATCATCAATGAAATAGCCATGATTGAGTTGACCACACAAGTACAAGTTTTAGAGGGGAAAAATTTGAATGTTAATAGCAAGCTGAGCCAAGAGTAGCAGTTGTCCCTAACAAACCTCTTGAAGTTTCATCAACATGCATTTATATGGGATTACCATGACATGAAAGGATTAGATCCCAAGCTTTGTACTCATAGGATCTATATTAGAGATGACTGCACACTAATAAGGAAACCACAAAGGAGAATCAACCCTACATTGAGGGAGATTTTAAAAGGGGAACTACAAAATTTATTGGATGTCAGATTTATCTACCCTATCTTAGATAGCCAATGGGTGTCCCCATTGGTAATTTTTCCTACAAGGGGATGTAAATGGATAGTTTTTGTTGACTACAAAGAACTAAACTCTGCCACCAAGAAGGATCATTTTCCCTTTCCTTTTATAGACCAAGTACTGGATTCACTTGCAGGTAAGCAGTATTTTTCCTTCTTAGATGGATTTAGTGGTTATAATCAGATACATATTACACCTGAGGATCAAGAGAAGAACACTTTTACCTATTCTTGGGGGACTTATGCCTATTCAGTACTTCCATTTGGTTTATGTAATGCACCTACAACCTTTCAAAGAGAAATCATTAGTATATTTTCAGATATCTCACATGATTGTATGGAGATCTACATGGATGATTTTACTACTTATGGTGCCAATTTTGCAGAAGCATTAGAGAACCTAAGAAAATTATTGCAGAGATGTGTAGACCATAATTTTTCCTTGAACAGTGAGAAATGCTTTATGATGATGCAGGAAGGAGTAGTTACCCAGCCAAGATTGAGGTGATTACCAATCTTCCATTTCCTATTCCTGTAAAAAGATGTTAGAAGTTTCATGGGACATGTAGGATACTATAGCTACTTCATAAAAGATTCCAGTAAGATGGTAGCACCACTTTATAATCTTCTAACCAAAGATGTTGAGTTCTAGTGTATAGAGGATTGTGATAAAGCATTTTCTTATTTAAAGACAACCTTAACCCATGCCCCTATGCTCAAAGGCCCTAGTTGGGAACTTCCTTTTCATATTCACACAGATGCATCTTATTATGCTATAGGGGATGTCTTGCAACAAAAAGAGGGAGCAATTGAGAATGCAATCTACTTTTTCAACAAGAACCTACAAGGAGTTGAGTTTAACTATACAGTGACAGAGAAGAAGATGTTGGTAGTCATCTATGCTCTTAACAAGTTTAGGCATTATATAATAGGATATTAGATCTTTTTCCATACAGACCATGCAGCTATAAGATACCTTATGAATAATCCCTTGATTTTAGGTAGGCTAGCAAGGTGATTGTTGTTAATGCGGGAATTTGATATCACCATTGTAGACAAACTAGGTATGGAAAATGTTGTGGCAGACTTTCTCTCGAGATTGACTACATCAAAGGATACTCAAGTCATTGATGACTCCTTCCCTGATGAAAATTTGTTTTTCATTAGTGTGCACACACCTTGGTATGCAAATATAGCAAATTATTTGGTTATAGGGAGAGTTCCCCCTCATTTCTCTCTAAAAGAGAGAAGGGTTCTTATTGAGAAAACCTTTCCTTTCTCATGGATTGTAGGATGTTTATTCTACACTAGACTAGATCATGTGATGAGAAGACGTGTAAGAGAGGATGAAACCTATGATATACTACATGCATGTCACAATGAACCCTATGGAGGGCACTTTGCAGCTAAGAGGATAGTAATGAAAATTCTTAATACAAGGTATTACTGGCCTACACTTCATAAGGATGTGGGAAAGTACACAAGGAAGTGTGATAGATGTCAGAGGATGGGTTAGCCAACTAAATCTGATGAGATGCCTCTATACCCTCAGGTAGTTATCACACCATTTGATAAGTGGGGACTTAATTTTGTAGGTCCAATTGATCCACCATCAAATGGAAAATCTTACATCTTGGTTTGCACTCACTATGTGACCAAGTGGGTTGAGGTCAAGGCCATGGAACATGCTAGAGACAATAAAGTTGCAGAATTCCTCTATGAAGAAATCTTCACACATTATGGAGTCCCTAGGGAGATAGTTATTGATCAAGGGGCTCAGTTTACATCAACTCTTATCACAGCATTGGTCAATGAATATAATGTAATCCATAGGAAATCTACCCCTATCACCCTCAAGCCAATGGCCAGTCTAAGGTGACAAATAGGGAAATAGAGGCTATTTTGACCAAAACAGTGGCTATTCGCAGGAAAGATTGGGAAAATAGGTTGCTAGAAGCTGTCTGGGCTTATTGAACCGCCTAGAAAACAACCATTGGATTCACTCCTTTTGAATTATTGTATGGAAAAATAGCCATGATGCCTATAGAGTTTGAGCATAAAACTCTTAGAATAGCACTAGACCTTGGGATAGACATATCTGAGGCAAAAAAGGATAGGATTATGCAACTAAATGCCTTAGATGAGATGATAAATTCATCTCTTCATCATGCTAAGATGGTGTGAAATCAGAGAATCAGATGGAATGACAAATACATAAAGGAAAAGAAGTTCAAGCCAGGTGACTAGGAACTTCTTTATGATTCTAGGTATCAAGATAATGAAGGAAAACTATAAACCAGGTGGTTGGGACCATATGAAGTTGTAGAGGTCTTCTCCAATGGTTTTGTTCAACTCATAGCCATTGATCCTGTCAAATTCAAGCTCCTGATCAATAGTCACCATCTCAGGTTATACCATAAACCGGTTTCCAAACAAGAATTCATGCAAAAATTTATTCAGCACTAGACCTTTGAAGTTCCTACAACCAAAGGAAGTGGACCTATTTTCCATCCTTCTGACTAGTCAAGGTATGCATGCAATCATAATAAATATTTCCACTTTTTGTGGGAATAAATTTCTCCATCAACAAATCCATCCACCCATCCATCTCCATCCTTTCTCTCTCTTACATAACTCCACCATCACTTCACTGCACCATCACTTCACTCCATCATCATTTCATTTAATAAACTCAACTGCACTTTTAAAGTAACTCGTACTTTATTCCACAATATTTTCAAATGACAATCCAAATTTGTAGGTATGTGCATAACAACTTGATATATCTTAATTATCTTAAATGTATCTATTTAATTACTATATATTAATGTTGATATTTCATATAGCACATGTTTGTACCCTACCCTATCACATCGTAATTATATCCCATCCTGTGTGGAAACATGCTCTAATTTAGGTTTGGGGAGTGTGAACCCACATGTCCAGGTGTCATACATGTCATCCATGAGCTAGCATGGCAACAAATTTGAAATGAGCTAATTTGAAAAAATACTGTTGAAATGACAGCTCACATTCATGATCTGACATTGAACTGCCACCATTCTCTTTGATGATACCCCTCATTTATGTTTTCTTTATTACCTTAGTCATAGTCATAATGTCACCAAAAAGTTAAATTGAAGAGTCACATGACATTGGTGTTAGCACTGAAGAAGAGTTGCAAGAAGCTGAAGAAATTAGGTTTTCAGAAGAAGGATTGCAGGAAAGAAAATTTTGTAGAAGTGTTTGACAGATTGTGAGTAGAAGCAATGGGAGGTTGGCTAATCAAAAATGAACCTACAGTTTATCAAGTGATACTGCAGGATGCACTCTCTCTGGCTGAATTCATAAATTGTGGATGGTTGGACTACTTTCTAAAACTAGACAGTTTCAATGAGGACGCTTCTCTAGAATTTGCATAGACACTTTATGATGGTAAGGAAATGGTAAAAGGGCTAGAATTTATAGCCACTGAGGAGAGAATTGTTGAGGTAATGGGTTTTCCTACTCAAGGAGAACCCTACCTTGTTTCTAAGGATGCCAGGTCAGCTAGGGCAGAATTTACTAAGCCTAGTGATCCTCCACTTGTTGTGGTTAAACAAGGAACAAGGAGAACTTCTCTACCAGAAAAATGGAAAAAATTTGTTGTCTACATTATCAAATATATCACCTGTGAGGGTCGCCAATCATGTTTTCATTTTGTACATTTTAAGCTTTTGAACCACATGAGACATGGAAGAAGGATGAATGTACCCAATGTGTTGTACAACCTCCTTGCAATCATGGTAGTTGAAACACAAAAGATAGGGACAACTCTATTTCCCATCACTGTTTGATAAAATTGTTAGTTGAAAAATCTTTACAAGAAGTGTCTAGCATGTCATGGGAAGAATTTTTTTATCATTGATTAGTTCAGATTGGAAAATGTGAGTCCTAGAGGTCAGCCCCAAGCTCGTAGGGTTAGTAGGAGTGAGAGGGTTACTAAAACCACTCTTGGAGCTTCAACTTCTAGCACAAACCATCTTGTAGCTGAATCAGCAGTATAAATTGGCTCCTCTGAGTTAGAGTATTCAGATGAAGAAAGTTCATCCTCAAACCCTAATGTCAATTTTCTCCCTAAAACTCCAACTTTTACTAGGGTATCCATTCGAAAAGAGGAAGAAAAAATGAGAGACATAAATTAGAAAAGGAAAGGCTAAGTAGCAAATGCCAGCAAAAACAAAACCAAGCCCTAGGAAACAGAAAGTTGATGACACTAGTCATCCTACAACCACTAAGAAACATAAAATCCCTCCAAAGAAATCAAAACTAGTTGTGTCAACTACTAATATGCCTCCAAAAAGAATCCCTAGACTTAGAAGGACACCTGGGAAGGAGACAGAAGCTCCTAAGGGGCAGGTAAATGTTGAGGTAGAAGACATTTTTGAGGAACAAGTAAATATAGGATTAGCAAAGCTTGATGTTGTTATAGAGCAAGTTGAAAATCAAAAACCACTACAACCAGAGCAAGATGAACAACAAGAACCACTACAATCAGAGCAATTTGAACAACATGAGCCAGTGTGAGCAAAGATCCTAGTAGGGAAACATAAACCTCCCACTTTCTCATGGGAATCAGTAGCCCTAAACTTATGGAATGAAATGCAAAAGAAAGAGGAGTGGAATAAGGAAAGACTCAAGCTATAGGAAGAATTCAAAAAGAAAATGCAGAAATTAAGGGAAAGAATGTAGAGATTGTTGCATTGAAGGATAAGGTAGATAATGTGGTGGCTTTAGTACCACAAATGATGGCATGTAGAACTATTCCAAGGGTTTATGCACTGCATTTAAAGGAGCGTCTTCTTTCTTTCAAGCTGTCAAGGGTTATTTCAAGTTTAATCCCTTCCATTGAAACACCACATGATTTTTTCCAAGCCTACCAATCCTCTCCTCTTGAAGTTAAAAATATTTTGTGTGAACTGTACTTGCATAATTATGTTGTTCCTAATGACCATGAGTGGAACCCATTGCTATACATTAGGGATATCCATTTGAGGGAATTCATGTTATGGATCCAAAATGAGATCAATTGGGGGAAGAAATTCAAG
>VDFB02120428.1:0-39571 GCA_007258455.2 Sequoia sempervirens | reverse complement strand
TCCTTCGCTTGCAATGGCATGCAAGCATGTGCAAGCGACATGCAATTTCATGCAAGTCACATGCAAGCACATGCAAGTAAAAAGGCATCTTCTCCTTCACATGCAATGGAATGCAAACACATTCAAGTAACATGTAAGTTCATTCAAGTCACATGCAAGCATATGAAAGTACGTGCAAGTACATGAAAGTACATGCAAGTACATGAAAGTACATGCAAGTACATGCAACTAAAAAGGAAGACATTGATTTGGTGACTCAAGAGGATGCTATGAATTTCTTAGTTGCTCTAAACATGATGGCGAGTCCATACTCAATCCAGAGGTTGCAAACACAAGCATGCAAATACACATGAAATGAAAAAATAAAATGTTAAAACCCCTCGAATCTAGTTTTTTTTCAATTTTTTGATTCTCTAGATCATCCAAGGATGCAAGAGAAGAGCATACTATTTTGCTACAAAAAAATAATAGATTTGCACTCAATATTTTTAAAAATCAATCCTTAAAATCATGAAGGCTCTAATAACATGTAAGATTTACTGTTAAATAAACCCAAGATACAATGAAAGATTAGGAAAGCATGATAGAAAACAATATGCTAGGATAAATTGTAGTCTATATAGAAAATGAGAGTGTGTGTATGTAAAATATACAAAGAGCCATTACTTTATATAGATCAAGGTAATGCATGAGATAACCTAAGATCTGACATAAAGCATGGAGTTAGCCTATGCAATAAAGCAAAAAAGCTTATCTAAGAAGGAAAACTTATCTAAGAAAGCTTATCTAATAAAGCATGAAAGTTTATCCAAATCTAGAGAAAATAAAGTAAATAGCTAATAAACTAATTACTTAAATAAATAAATGCAACTAGATAAAAATATGACCTAAGTAAGCTTAAGTAACTAGAGTGAAAAGGGACCTAATAATTAAGTAAAGAATTAATTAGGAAATACCTTTTACCTTAACACATTCATCATTCCCTAGGTCCCATCCCATCCTTACAGGATAGGACCTTGTATTTCCAATTTCACAACATCAAAGATTTTTCTTTTTATCTATAATCTTTTAACTGCTAAAAAAAAATTGTACTCATTTTTCATTCTAATGCTATTTCCTTCCCCTACCAATTGTCAAGGCCTAAAAATAAATCCAAAATATTAGTGAAAGAGGGAGCACAAACCCAGATTGAGGTGCATATGCTTCTTAATTTTATAGTTACACCTCAAAGTTGTTAAGGGTAACAAGGTTATAATTTGTTTGGTGGATCATGATTAGTGCCATGGAATACAAACCAAATAAATTAAATTGTACACATATATGCATTCATCAAAAATCATAAATATATGTTATAAACCATCAAATATAAGTATATGATATTACTTTGTAGTGTATAAAAATCAATATCCCAATAATTTCTCTCTATTATAAGTACAAGATTCTCTCAATTATGTATCATATATCCTATACATATTTCATCTATGTTTTATCTTACCCTCTTATTTTATATATCTATCTCCTATATATGGTCTATACATGTGGTACATAAATAAACATTGTTGCACCTAGGGACATGTATCTCTTCATTTGTGTGCCTCTTTGGTCTAGATACAAATCAGTTGTATGTGTTGCATTCATATTGAGATGAATTTATCTACTTGAGACTTGCTTGGGGTGTCTTTCTTGTGTTTCTAGCCTCTAGGGCGCTTGTAGATTTTTACTATTATCCTCCATTAGACTACCCTTTTAGGTTTTCAACCTAATGAGAACGGCATGGATTTTTCCTTCCAACATGTATCTACCTATAAGGAATAAAAAGAATTATTCAGTAGCATAACCTTTTAAAGTCCTTGGAAATAATCTAGCCAACGCAAATTCTAAACATATTGCAATGAAAAAGCATAAATGTGTATTTGGGTAGCCTTTTCCATTATACATCTCAAAGTGAAGTGCCATGAAATTAATAGGTCGAGGATATGTAACAATCTCAAATGACAATGATCCAATCCTAGATTTCACAATGTCATTGATATCTTACCCTCATGTATATTATCAAATTTTCTCTCATCTTTATCTTAGTTTTGAATGAGTGCATATAGGGTAGAGGAATGAATAATAACATCAGAGGCTTGGGAAAGAGGAGGATTGTATGTAGAATTCATAGAATAAGACATGGAATGAGGATGACTATGATAAAGAGAGGTGGAATGAGACATGATCATAGATGTGGATATGTAGTGAGGTGTGATGATGGGAAGGGAAGGAGGAATGGAAAGATCAATGAAATAATAAGTAGCCATGGTGGAAGAAATAATAAAAGTAGGTCAACACTAGTGAAATGAGTGATAGGAACAATAGTTGTTGTAGGAGCTATAAAAGTCATAAGTGGAGTGATATTGTACTAAGAAGCCCAGAGGATGAACAAAATTGCATATGAGATGATATGATGGGATTAAAATGAGGGGTATGTAATATTAAGGAACGTAATTAAGGGGAATGGAGAGAGAGATACACCATGATAGGGCATAATGGTTGAATAAGGTGTGGGCATACAAGGAAGGGGGGGGATGGTAGATGTACTAGTCAAAGAAATAAGGTAGGCTATCTTATGACCAATGATTTAAAGTACATCTAATCCAAATATCTTTTTGATGAATAAATTATGTACTACCTCATAAAGCTATGTAGGATTATTAGTAGAAACTAAACCAACAAGGTCTTGTGCAAACTCTTATTGTTCAATACATGCCTTGTAATCTTAAATGTCATCCTTAATGTGAATGAGTGATAACAATAGTAGTACTATTAAGGACATAAATAAGTCCATTCTCAATAGATTTAGCCATTTGAGGGTTTAATCATGTACTTATTCTTAAGAGTTGATAAGGTGGATGTAATTTTGGCATGCAAAGATCTCTTGAAAGCCATGGAAAATAAAATGATTATGATGAGGGAATAAAATAATATATAAATAAAATGAAGTAATTCAAATATAAAATAAATGTGAAATACAACCCTAAAAACCAAAGCAAGGGTGGGTAGGATGAGAGAAAAATAAGCTCAATTAATGATAAACAAAACCCTCAAGAAGTAGAGCAATGAATGATCACATAAGAGAACAATTAAACCTTAGGAAAACTTGATATATGAAAGACAAACAATAAAAATAATCAAATCTAAAACCCTAATGAAGGAAAAGAAAATCCTAAGGAGAAACTCATTTAATAAAATGTTAGGTTCACCAAAAATATAAAGAAAATAAATGGGCTTTACATAAATTATCTAGGCTAATTAAATAAATACAATCAACCAACAAACAATTAACCTAGATAATAGAGATGGGACAAATTATTGAAATGAATGTTAAATAAATTAAATGAGTGGGTTAGGTGCCAATATTGGCATGGTGTGATGGTTAAGTTGTTGTGTTGTTATTATTGCCATCAAGGTTCAAACCCCATTGGGGTGTAATTGTTGAGAATTTATAGTGGGGATGAGGTCCCCCCTTTGTGACCTCATCAGTTCATGTAGCTTTAGGTCAAAAGTGTTTACCCCTCTTCAAAAAATAAATAGTGGGTTAGGTGTTTTTAGCTTTAGGCAATGATGAATAAATGGTGTTTATGTTGTTGTGGATTAATTTTCCATTGTTAGAACATTAATATCCTTTGTATGTTGAAATTATCAAAGCTTGAATTACCACAATAAATTATACAAATCAATATATGTATATTGAACAAAGTAATTTACAAATAATAGGAGCTACCAACATGTAGCTAAAAGATAGGTGCCCATGTGTCAAATGTGGGGGTCGTTGTGCCAACATGGCTAGTTCAACACATGGGCACACCAGGCATCAAAAGAGGACAAGAGTTGAGACACAAGCATCACATCAGATATCCCAATTGGGGATTTCATCGCCAAACACAGGAATTATCTCTATCAAGGTTTTAAAATGGCAATCAATGCCACACGAGGGAGCAGCTTTATTGTAAGCTGACAAAGCACACACCACATTGAGTGGTCGCATTGGAGAATGTAGAAATGATATACTCAAGAGATTTTAAGATCGAACAGTAGTACAGAAAGTTAACACTTGGAATTCTCAATACTTCCCTTTGTTGATTGAATGGAGGTAGGTACAGTAGACATTAATCGCATAAGTTGGCCCTCAGCTTTGATGTGTGTGAAAATTTGGTTATTTAAGGAGAAATCTCAGGCTTCTTCTGCACACAGAGATGGAAACCCCCATAAAACTAATATATGTGAAGTTAGAAGCAACATTCATTGGGTTCATCCCAGACCAGAGGTTGAAGAACATCTACCAGAACAAGGATATTTTTTTCCTTGAAGCGGTTTGAATGGTGCTTGGGCAAAAATTTTGCTTCTCAAGCAACAAAACAAAGGTGAAATCTAATATTTCATCGCGCTTTCTGGTGTCCTTGCTGGACTTAAACATACCTAAAGTGAGGTGTCTGGTTCTTCTGAGAATGGTGTTTGTGGCTTCTGTGCTGGAGGAGGATTTGGACTTGGTGGCAGTAGCAAGGCTTGGTGTGGGGATCCCATTCCCAGATGACATGACAAAAAGTTCCAAAAGGGCGTCAAGGTGCATTGGCAGCCGTTTATATTGGACGTGGAGGGAGAGCAGTTGGTTCACCATCGGCACTAGGCAGGGATTGGAGCAAACTTCCTTTGCAAGCGTCTAGGAGTGGTAGAGGTAGAGGTGGTGGATATGCAATGGTTAAGGGACTTTGCGGCCCTGGTTGAAACCATGCATTTCTATGATGACAATGATTGAATGAATGTTGTGAAATCTGTATGAATTTTGAAATCGACAGGGGGTGATTAGGTGGTTAAGGGGTAGTTCAAAATTTTGTATCAATGGAAATCTAGAGGTTGGCTCAGCCCAGATTCATGAACATCTTTTGTATTTTGTTCAATATCAATATATGCAGCTGAACTATGTTTTATCTATCAAAAAAAACAACAGGTAGCTAAAAGATACACTTAAACTGACATAATCATATATACAAAGCAACCACTAGAAGGCTGAGATAAACAATAATTTCTTCAACTAAAGCACTCCTTGAATTTTTCCAAATATATTATAACTTTGAAATTTCATAATTTGTTCTTTGATTTGTTGGAGTTGATCCATAGATTTAACATTTTTCTTTAATAAGACTTGAAGTTGTGAGAAGAAAAGAAACCTAAGAAAATATGTCAAAGTAAAGCTTAAGAATTACAGTTGCCTGATATTAATTGCTACAAAACACAATAGTACATCTAGTTTTCTAATTATGCTTTAAAATTACATGTCTAATACAATCAACAATCACATTATATTCATTTTGAAACAAAAAAATTGTTTGTTTCCAATTCAACTCATGACTGATGATAGTAGGAAAGTTTCTAGAAATAGAAATTAATTCACTCTTGATAAAAGAATAGTCCTAAAATATATGTTTTATGTTTTAAAAAGTTAAAACATGGGAAAAAGGGCATCTCACTAGCTAAACCATAATACACTTCAACCTATCCCCAATAGGTCGCATGCAATGTAAAAATTTTCTATCCAAAAATTGTGTTTCAAAATCAACTTTTGATTTCAAAATTTGAGCACTCATTTTAGTCTAAAATTTAGAACTAAATTTGCACTTCTATTTATGATTGAGATGGGGAGTAAGTGGCCAATGTGAGAGAATTTGAATATAAACTTCCTTCAAAGGAAGATAATTAAAATTACTAAAAGAAAACCAAGGAGAAGAAAGGTGTATGAGCTCTGTTAGGGTTTTGTGTTATCCGCGATCATTCTTGGCCCCTCTTGCATCATACTGCGTTGTTAGTGCAAGAAACTCCTCTTTTGTTGTGTGTACGAGCACATTTAGTGTGGTTTTTGTGTTTTAATATTCCTTCAATCAGCTATAACCCGATAGTTCATGCTGGTGTTAGTGGTTCATCAACTTTACTCAATGACTCCTCCTTTGAACAAACGTCCCCGAAAATTTGTTTAGAAATTATTTCACGAGGTAAGTGTTATGATTCACCAACTGATGTGGTTTTTTGTTTACCAGATTTTGACACTGCTTGTCAATGGCTTAAGTAACACACCCTCATTGGGTATTTTTTTGGGAAAACTCCCCCTGAAAGTGTGCTTAAAGAGTGGGCCAACAAGGCTTGGGTCCCTCATGGGGTCTGCCTTGACATGGTCCAAAATTTAACCAAGGGTTTCTTTTTGTTTCGCTTTGCATAGGTCAATCATGTCTAGGCTATTTTAGCCCATGGTCCCTGGTATGTCTGATCTTCTTTGTTAGTTTTGTAGGCTTGGACCCGAGACTTAGTTGTCTCGGATGACACCAAGTTGCGGGTTCTGGTCTGGATTGAATTTCTTGCTTTACCCTTTCCTTGTGTGCCTTTTTTGAATCATATTACATCCTCGTTGGGGAGGGTTATTTGCATTGAGCTAAATAGGTTTTTTCAGGCCTGACCCCAGAAAAGGGTTTGTGTGGAAGTGGACCTTTCCAAAGATTTGAAAGACTCCATTGATATCCAAATTGGAGCTCTTTGGCATACCCAGAAGGTTAATTATTTTAATCTTTCCAACACGTGTTATAGGTGTCAATCCGCAGACCACAAGATCAAGGACTACCCTTTGGTAGTTCCTTATGCACCTTCTCTGCCATGAGATGTTGAAAAGCCTCATCCGACAGATGCTTCTACTGCTAAACTTGATGAGAAATGGACTACGGTTACGAACTGCAAGAATAAGTCCACTGGTTCTGGGTCAGCCCCCAAGGCCTTCGAACTAGCGAAAGTTATTTCAAACCCTTCAATTAAGGGGAAGGAAGCTCTTGTTGGGGCTGAATATGTTCTGTCGCAACCTTGGCCAAAGGCAATGCCTCAGCGTGTTGTTGTCATGATAGCACAGCCGAATGTTTCTCCTCTCGTGACAAGAGCTCAAAGGCGATCTTGGAGCCCTTCTCCTCCTAGGGAAGAAGGGGAATGCATTCAAGGAAAGCGGAGGTTTTCCTCTCCTTCTATCCAAATTGGGTCAGTTCTGCCAGAATTTTTGCAGAATTGTTTCTCTTCTTTGAATGAAGAGGAACCAGACTTCGATAATATGGAGGAGTTTCATTCATGAATTTCCTCTCATGGAATGTTCGAGGTATGATAGACCTCTCCAAAAAGTATTATGTTATGGATACCTTGTGTAAGTATTCTGGTATTGAAGTGCTTTGTCTCCAAGAAGTTAAAATTTCTGGTTTTTTGCTTGCTGCGGCTTTTCACTCTATTTGGCCAGCCAGTAAAATGTTTTGTACTGCTCATGATGTTGGGTGTGGTGGATTTATCACCCTTTTGTCCCCATGGTGGCACTCTTGTGTGGTCGACCATGGGTCTGATCCCACTCATCGGCTCGTCTGGATCCTTCTCAACATTGTTAATCATTCATTTGGGATTATTAATGTCTATGCTTCTAATGATGTTGTGGAACGTTCTTTGCTCTGGTGCTAGATTTTTTATTCATTTCCAGTTGATACCTGGTTACTGTGTGGGGATTTCAATATGGTTGAGATGGCATATGACAAAGATGGAACCTTGCCATTCAAATGGGCAGCTGGAAAAAGGGAGGCGTGGTTTTACATATGCAATAAATTGGGGCTCTTTGATCCCAACATTGGCCGCCGCCATTCTCATTCTCTCTGGCACACTTGGTGTAATTTTAGGGCCGATTCAGACAGAATATTTAAGTGCCTTGATCGTGCCATAATCTTGGCTCAATCTTTTTTCTCTTTTGACAGCTCTTCTCTCCTGGTTAAGTCGTTAATGGATCTGAATTTGTCAGACCACTTCCCCATTTCTTTTCGCATTGAATGGGATACTCGACAGCCTCGCACATGTAAAACTCATTTTTTCCAAACATGTCTTTACTCTGCCACAAGCCTACCCTAGACTACATTCACAAATTCTGGAATCTGGAGTGCAGGCCAGCTCATCATACAGGATGAATTACTTGGTGGAATGATGCTATCACCCGCATGGCTAGATTTCTATGCATTTATGGGCACCAGCTGGCTATCTTTCACCGGAGGTCTTATGAGGCTACCACCGTTGACCTCCGCTCAGCTACTGAGGCTTTGGCAGCCAGCCCTTTTTCTCCATCATTACAAGTCAAGGTGGCAAAATTAAGGTACAAAAAGCAAGTTGCAGACAATTATGTTGCTAGAGGTGCGCAAATCAAAGCCTAGTTACATTGGTTAAAAATTGGTGATCGTGCCTCCAAAGAGTTTTTTTTGGCTTTGTGTGTCAAGAACTCATCCCCAGGCATTAAAAAAATTAAAGATGGTGTTTAGGTGCTTTCTGAGCTTCCTAACATTCTTCAGACCTTTGTGTGTCATTATGAGCAGGTTTTCACTGCACAGGAACCCATGCCTATGCGACAGCAAACCCTTTGGGATTGCCTTGTTGTGGTGCCAAATAGGCTTTCCTCAGCCTAGAAATTTTTTTGTGATCAACTGTTAACAATTGATGATCTCAAAGAGGCTTTCCATTCCATGGCTGATGACAAAGCCCCAGGGATTGATGGGTTCCCTTGTGAATTTTACAAGGCCCTAGGGATTGTGTTGGGCAAGATCTGCATCATGTTTACTTAGAGGCTTTTCATGCTAATTCTCTAGGTAACCTAATAAACAAAGGAAATATAAAATTCATACCTAAGTCTGGTGACTCAGAAGACATTTGCAACTAGAGACCTATCACGCTTCTCAATGTATCCTACAAGATCATCGCCAAGGCTTTGGCTATGAAGATCTACCATCTTTTACCTCATATTGTGTGCTCAGAGCAAACTGGGTTTATCAAATCTAGGTTTATTCTAGACAATATTATTGTTGTTTGGGAAGGCATGGAATGGGCCAGGCGTTGAAACCTAAAATCCATGTTTGTCAAAATTGACTTTGCGAAGGCCTATGACCGTATTGAATGGCCTTTTATTCTTGCTATGCTACATGCTTTGGGTTTTGGGTCTAACTTCATTTAGACTGTTTGAATGCTCTTTGCGGATGCATCTACTTGCATCACCATTAATGGTCGTCAATTCTCTACCTTTGGACTCTTTCGTTCCATTCAACAAGGGTGTCCGCTTGCCCCCTCTCTGTATTTGCTTGTTGCTGAGGGATTTGGCTACCTTCTGGCCAAAGCGATTTCCTAGCAGCGTGTCAAGGGCATCTCTCTGCCCAACTCTCAAGCTCAGCTAGTTAATGGGAATTTTTTTGATGAATCTTTCCTCACTCTCCTAGAGGAAGAAGATACTATTAAAACAACCTTGGATTGTCTTAACATCTTTTGTCTTGCTTTTGGTTCTGCCATTCAGTGGCATAAAACTTTGTGCTACAGATAACCTATCTTTCCTTCTCCTCCTTGGTTGCAGCAGTATGGTTGGAAGTGGATTGGTCTAGAAGAGATTTTTTAGTTTCTAGGCATTCCCTTTGCTTTCCAGGCGTCCCCAACTGAGCTATGGCAAGTTGTGCTCTCCAAAGTTGAACAGAAGCTTGCTTAATAAATTACCAAGCCCCTCTCTCTAGCAAGGAAATTTCAGGTGTGCTCCAAAGTTCTGGAAGCTACCCATATCTACTATTCTTCTTGTTGGGCCCCTTCCAAAGCTGCCTATGGCAAGCTTGAAAAATTGCTCTAAGATTTTCTTTGGGCCTCCTTTGAATCCCACAGAGGGTTTCACCATGTTGCTTGGGAATTTTGTTGCCTTCCCAGAGATTCTAGAGGACTTGGGTTGCTCTCCACTCAACGGCAAGGGATTGCTTTATGTGTTAAATGGATTATCTATGCCCTTACTAGGGACGAGGTCTGGAAAATTCTTCTCAGGATTTCCTGTCCATAGACCCAACTGGAAGGGGATTGGATTTCAAACCCTTTTGGTCATGGAGGAACCAGTCTAAATTGTTGGGACTTTTGTGGCCAAAATTATCTAGCAAGCCTGGGAGGCTGTCAAGCCTTGGCTTTGTTGGGTTGGCTCTGGTTTTCATGATGGGCTTTCACTCAACCAGCAAAATATTTGGTGGTCGCCTCTTTTTGCTTGCAATGGTCAACCGTTGGCTAAGTCGCCTTGGCTTAAGGCGCTCAGATTCCACAAGAAGGGTATCCAAACCCTGCAACAGTTATTTCATAAACCCACAATGTGTATCATGTCGTGGGAAGATTTTTGTGCCCTGTACAGGCTTCATAACCAAAATCGTGCTACTTATGATGGTCTAGTGAATGCTATTCCTGCAGAAATGCTTCATAAGGTTAGAATTTGTGGGACAAAACCCTGGTGGAAAGACTGGAAGTGGTATCCAGACACCCCTTTTAGGAATTACAAGCCTCGACTTGGTTACAGGTGGCTTTCACCACACTTTCCTATGATTCAGAGTTTGAACCAGAGGTGGCTTCTTCAATCTCCCGCTCATGTCTAGCGTAAAATATTTGCTACCACTTGGTCTACAAGTTTTGAGCCAAAACTTTCCCACTTTGCTTGGTGTATTCTTTTCCAAGGCTTTCCTATGGGTTCTCGGCTTGCTCACCTGGGGGTCCAGGACCCTCGTTGCCCTTTTTGTGGGAAAGCTAATAATTTAAAGAATATTTTCTAATTTTTTCCCAGAGCTCGGTAGCTTTGGACTTGGATTCATGATTTCTTTCGGCCCTTTAGGCCAGAGCCTTTCTCCTGGAATATGGTTCTGTTGGGAGATTCTCCCAGAATTCCTACTCAATTCACCCAACTTTAGCACACTTTTAGGGTGGAAATTATTTTCAATATCTGGAAAGATAGAAATGCTTGCATATTTTCTCATTCTCAAATGGATATTAATGTATCTTTATATGCTAAAGCTATTATTTGTTCTAACGTTCTTTTATAGATTTAGGTGCAAGCTAACAAAGTTGCACTTGAAGTTGTTCACCTGCAAGTGTTGTTGGATCATTGGGCCAATGCCCCATGTACTGTTGCTCAAGTTCCCACTTCGCCCACCTCTTCTCACGGTCGGTCGCCCTCTCGGGGCCGGCAACAGAGTAGTTTTGCGCATCCCCGCTCTTAGCCTCTACTTCGGTAGGATTCTCGCACTCCTCGACGAATCCACTCTCCTCTGCCACGGGCTAGCTAGGGGTGGTCTTCTGGTGGTGCTTCGGGGAGTGGCGGTGACGATTCTGGGTGGCCCTTTGATGACCCTCTTGCTTCTAGCTTTGGTTGGCCAGATACTAGTAAAAAAAATTTGCATCTGGCGCTTGCAATCTCGCCCCAGCGCGAGGATAAAGATAAAGAGAAGGAAAAAGATGTTGATGATGGTTTGGTTTCTCCTCCTGACATCACTCCAAACCCCATTGATGTATGGGGGAAGAACATGGATGACAGAGACCCTCCTGGTTCTGTTGGCACTGCTTTGGCTACTTAATGGCCCTCTTTTTATATGTTTTGCATTCTTCAACTTTCAAGCTTAGCCCATGTGATTGTTTAGTTTTTCTAGGCACTACTCATATGACTCTCGATGTGTTCCTTCTTACCACCCATCTTTTATTGTGAATATATATATTTATCTTAATTCAATATAGATAGTTTCCTATTCATCAAAAAAAAAATTACTAAAAGATAGCCATCTCTAATATTTAAAAAAGTTGCATTCTATAAGAGTACATTATTTCATAGAAAGATTTATTGACACTAAATATTGCACAAACACAATAAAAAATTATACTTATTGCTCAACCCATAATTATTTTTGATAGTTTTCCATGTAGCCCAATCAAAAGTGTTAAAATCCAAAACATTGTTAAATTGTTGAATCCCTTTCTTGAAAAAGTAGTAAGCATGTCTAGGGAAGATTTAATGGAAAATTGTTGATTATGATAGTTAATGAGCTTATTCCACCAACTTGAAGTTGAGGCAAAACTAAAACCATGTTGCAAGGAAGAATCATTCCACTTCAGAAAGTGGGATACTTTTTTCCAAGATTTCCAAATGGACTGTAAAGGAAAATAATCTTTGATTTTAAAGAAGGGGCATGAAGATTTAATCTAACCAATTTTTCCACTTTCCACTTCTTAACAAAAGGTTCCATGATTCAATGATGAACAAGAATTTTTCATGGTTCATATCCACTAGCAACTCTTACAATCCACTTTGTAGCAAGAAAAAACCCTTGAATTTTGGGGTCTATGAGCCCTAATCCATCTTTGTACCTTGGTTGAATGCAATGAGACCAAGAGGAGGCAATAAATCCAAAATGACTATTTCATTTAGACCAGAGAAATTTTCTAATTATTATTTTTAATTCTTGATAGCCTTTCTTGGATGGAATCCAACATGAAGAGTAATACACATTGGTGGCAATGTAAATTTTTTTAGCAACTTGAATTTTACCCACTAGATATAAATATTTGTTACTCTAGTTAAACAGCTTATTTTCAAGCTTATTTAAGAACCATTCCCACATTTTATCAATTGATACCTCCACACCAAAGGGAATACCAAGATATCTGATTATCTCATCGTGTTGTATTTGCCTCCACTCTTTAGGAAACCATTGAGGAATACAGTCATCTTGAGAAATTAAAAAATGATTTTTGTTATGAGCAAGTTTACAACCAAATATAGAGCAATACAACTGAAGGATATCCAAGGCATTACTTAGCTCCTATAGAATAAAATAGTATCATCAATAAAGTGAGATTTGATAACCACCTCATTTTGAGAAATATAAATACATTTAATAAGATTCAATTGGTTATCTTTTAAAGAAGATATCCCAAGGAATTACTTGTAAGCACATATAGAAAGAGAGATGAAAGACATCCTTGTCTTGTGAAGTGATGTAACTCGAATGAATATGATATAGATTCATTAATAACAAGGTAAGAATTGAGTTAAATGGCAACCATTGGAGAGGCGACTGTTGGTGAGAAGGCTGGTTCGGTGGCGGGCTTGAGTGATTTGAATTTGAACTCAAGCTCAGGGAATTATGGCAAGTTTCAGTTTGGACAGTCTATGGATTTGGGGCTCTCTGATGTAGCAGATGGCAAGGATAGATCATGTGGTGTGGATACACTGCTGCTCCTTGGTGGCAAGGCTGGGAAGGATGGGTCGTGTGGTGAGGATGCGGTCAAAGATGCGCTCTTGGAGGGAAAATGTGCAAGTGAGACCTTCAAGGTATCTTGTGATGACTGTCCATCGAAGGAGGCATTTCCTAAGATCCAAGGGGTTAATGTGGTCGATGGATTTGAAGAGCGGGTTCCATCAGGGGAATCTTGTGTGGCTAATACAAGTATTCCCCGGATCGAGCTTGCTCCGATGGAAAATGGTTGGTCGGTAGGGAAGTCTTCCCTGTTGGGTCAGAAATGGTCCAACCTTTTTGCTTCCAAGCTTAAAGGAAAATCCATAGATTTTGAGTCTATGTCTTCTTCTAATGTGGAAGGTGGTTTTGCCTTGTCTATTATGGACTCTCTCGTTGACAAAAATATTGCTAAAATGGATTTTTCTCTAGTTAGCAAGTTTTTTAGGTCCTCAGCCTAATATTGAGGAGGTTTGTACCTGGGTCTGTAAGAAGTGGGCTTTAAAAGGTCAAGTGGAAGTTGCAGCCATGGCTAAAGGTTTCTTCTCCTTTTCCTTCTCCTGCAATGAAGACATGAGAGTAGTGTTTGTGAAAGGGTCGTCGTCATTCGGGTGTCTTACTATGGTTCTTCATCCTTGGGAACCTAGGATGGATTTTTCCAAGTGTCTCTTTCATTTTTCCCTTGTGTGGGTTAATCTTCCGAACTTGCCTTTGGAATATTGGGACGAGGAAGTTTTCAAGGCGATGGAAAACTCTTTTGGGAAGATTGTTTCTAGTGATGATGCCACCCTTTCCAGGAAGCAACTGGTTGTAGCCAGGTTCTGTGTGATGGTTGACCAAGATGTTGTGTTGCCTGAGTTCTTCTTCCTAAACTCTAAGGTGGGGTCATGGAAGCAACAATTTGTTTTTGAAAATCTCCATTTTGCATGTTTCAAATGTAAGAGGGTGGGGTATTGGGCTAAGGATTGCCCTGCTAAAGGGGACCCGCCTAACACTGCTAAGCATACTAAGGTTTGGAAGATCAAGGAGCCTAAAGAGAACCAAGGTGAGTCAGATGTTGGTAACGACATGGAGGGTGAAGTTAACATTGAAAACCTTTTTGTTCCTCCTAATGAGATTGGAAAGGATCCTGAGAAATATGTGGAGGTGGTTGTGGGCCATTCTTTGATTCAAGATGTGGATCATGTCTCAGATACTTTGTGCTCCCCAAAAAGGTCTATGATGGAGCATGTTGTTGCCTTGCCTTCCCCTCAACTTAATGCTTCAGGGCTGGTGGTTGGTGATGGTGCTTTGGTGGTGGCTAACATTGGGAGAAAAGATGATCAAGGCTTCACCCAGATGAGGTGTAGGAGGAAGAATTCCTCTACTTCTCCCCCCCTCAACCTCACAAAGGTGTTGCCACAAGAAGGAAGAAAGTGGATTGTGGGTATGAGTTGAGGGGCTAGGGAAGACCTTCCCTGCAAAAAAGTAGGGAGAGGGAGTGCAAGCGGGATATTGTTGAGGGGCTTCAAAAAAACCTCTTTGATTTGTGCTCTAATAGCACTCCCTCTTCTTGCAAATGAACATCATTTCATGGAACATCAGGGGGTTGAATAATATGCAAAAATAGGACCCGCTGAAGAACTTAGTCCAGGAAAATAAGCCAGACATTTTGTTGATCCAAGAGACTAAAATGCAGATTGATAAGTTGGATGCTTTGAAGAATCTGTTCTTTAAGGATTGTCGTTTCCATGGGGCTAGCTCTGAGGCAGCTTCGGGTGGTGTTGCCACATTTTGGAATGCCAAGTTGATTAAAGTCATCCCAATTGCAGATGGCTTCAATCATGTGGAGACTAAGTTTACTTCGCTTAGGGATTCCAATTCTTGGGTTACCTCTAATGTGTATGCCCCTAACCTAAAGAGAACCAAGAAAAAGTTATGGGATGATCTTGGTAATATTAGGATGAATTTTTTTGATTACTCCTGGCTTGTAATGGGAGATTTCAACACCCATTTGTGTGACAATGAGAAAGTTGGGGGGTCTCAATCCAATCCAAAGAGTCAACTTGATTTAAGAATGTTTATTGATGACAATGCTCTTATCAATGTTAATCTAATAGGAGCTAAGTTTACCTAGTCCAATAAGCGTGTTGGTGAGGATAATATTCAAGTTAGATTGGACAGAGCTTTAATCTCTGCATCTTGATTTGTGGACTATGCTTGTTCATTGTCTTCTATTATGAGGTGTGGTTCTGACCACTTCCCTATTTCCTTTGTTGTTGATAGGCTTGGGGGTAAGAAACAATTTCCATTCCAGTTTGAATCCATGTGGTTAAGGGATCCAAGGTTTATGGATTGTATTAGAAATTGGTGGCAATTCAACATAGATGGTTGTGTGATATTCAGAGTTGTCAATAATTTGACCTTTGTTAAAAGGAATCTCAAGAAATGGAATAAAGAGTCATTTGGTCATATTTTTTATTCTAAAAGCTTTGTTCTTAAGAAATTGGATGATATTCAAGATTCCATTCAATCTAAGGGATTATCATAGGACTTACAGCTCCTAGAGGATGGTCTTCTCACACAATTGCATGATATTGTTGCTAAGGAAGAATATTTCTACAGGTAGAGGTCTCGTGCTATCTGGCTAAAGTCTGGTGACCGTAATTCTAAGTTATTTCATCTCACTGCTCTTAGGCGTAAATCCTCTAATAGAATCTCTTTGATTTTGGCTAATGGTTTGTTGTTGGAGGATGAGGAGGCTATTAGAAGAGTGACTGCTTGCTTCTTTGAGTAGCTCTTGAAGGATGATCTGGTCTGGGACCAAAACTGTGTGGATGCCTCTCTGGAAGTTATTCCTAAAGTTGTCTTAGAGAATCTAAATAAGGAGCTTACGGCTATTCCTTCAGCCCTGGAAATTAAGGAAGTGGTCTTCTCTTTTGAAGGTAACAGGGCCCCTGGGCCTGATGGTTTCCCTTTCTTGTTTTTCCAGTCATGTTGGGAGATTTTCAAGTAGAGGATGTGATCAATGCTTCTAAGGAGTTCTTGGGCTCTGTAAGTCTCCTCAAAGAGCTAAATATGAATTTTATTTCTTTGATTCCCAAATTTGTTGAAGCCAAAAGCTTTGATGAGTATCACTCGATCAGTCTCTGTAATTCTATTTATAAAATCTTTTTGAAAGTGCTTGCAACTAGGTCCTGCAAAAATTATTGCCGAGTTTGATCTCTAAGCATCATAGTGGTTTTGTTAAGGGTCGTCAAATTCTTGATTCTATTATTATTGTTCATGAGTTGGCTCAGCCCATTAATGTTTCTAAGAAACTGGGTTTCTTTATAAAGTTGGACCTGCTTAAAGCTTATGATAGGGTGAACTAGAATTTTCTTCTGAATGTTTTGGACCGTTTTGGTTTTTGTAAGAAGTTTCTTCAGCTTGTCAAACAACTTATCTCTACTCCATCATGTGTTTTCCTGGTGAATGGCTCTCCTTCACCTTTCTTTAGGAGTTCGCGTGGGTTGAGGCAGGGAGATCCCATCTTGTCGCTTCTCTTCATTTTGATGGTAGCGACTCTTGGAAAAAATATCTAGAAGGCACTTCGCATTGGTGCTCTAAGGGGTCTTTCTCCTTCTTCCAGATGTGTTTCTATTACTCATCAACAATTTGTTGATGACACTATTATGGTGGGTGAATCCTCTGTTAGGGAAGTTAGAACTGCTAAGAGGTTGTTGGTTAACTATGAGAAGGCTTCTGGTCAAAAGGTAAATCTTCCTAAGAGTCAAATTTTCTTCCTTAACACTCCTAAAGCTTTGTAGCTAAAGCTTGCTAGAATCATGTCTTGCAACAAGGGTGAGTTCCCATCTTCTTATCTGGGGCTCCCCTTGTGTATCTCTAAGATTCAAGATTCCTTCTGGTTGGGGTTGTTGGATAAATTCAGTAGGAAGTTGGCAGGTTGGAAAGGTGCTCTGCTTAGCCAAACGAGCAAGATTCAACTTATTTCTTCCACTCTCCAAAATTTTCCTTTCTACGCTATGAGTCTCTTCAGAATTCCTACCAAGTTTGAAGAAAAAATGGAGCAGATAATGAGAAGGTTCATTTGGTCGAGTGTTGATACCAAAACCAAAATCCCTCTTGTGGCTTGGGACTTGATGTGTAGACCGAAGAAGTGGGGGGGTCTTGGTATCAGAAATCTAAGAGCTTTCAACAAGGCTCTTCTATCGAAAAATGTTTGGAGGCTCCTGAATGGGGAGGCTGGGTGGGCCTCTCTGGCTAGTAATAAGTATCTATATGGCTTGGAGAGATCTTGGAACCTGTTGACTTCAGAAAAAATCCCCTTTGGTTCGTGCTTTTGGAGGAATATAATTCTTTGCAAGGATGTGATTGCTAAGGGTGTTAAATGGTTGCTAGGCGACAGTACAAGTATTCTTTTTTGGGAAGATGTTGGTGTGATATTATTCCTTTAAGTAGTCTTCCTTGGGCCCCCCCTATTGTCCCCTTGTGCAAATTCCTTTTTGGGACTAAGGTGGCTAATTACTTTGAAGATGGGGAGTGGAAAAATTTCCAAGATTGGGATCCATCTTTGAAGGTATTGAAGGACTTCTTGTGCAAAATTTGAATTCCCTCTTTTCCTAGACCGGATAGAGCCATTTGGGCCCCCTGTGCTAATGATTTTTTTTGGTGGCCTCTGCTCTTAAGAGATTAATGGAGGTGACTGCTTTTCTTCCTTTCTGGGGGAGGTTATGGAATAAGAAGTCGATTCCTAAAGTGAATTTCTTCTTCTGGCTGCTTATGCAAGGTAAAGTTTTAACGCAGGATAATCTTTGCAAGAGAGGGTTTGCGATTCCTAATAGATGTGTTCTTTGTGAAGCTGATGGGGAGAGTGTTATCCATATTCTCCTTGGGTGTGAGTATTCTTTAGCTCTTTGGAGTAAATTTCTTAGTCTCTGGAATATTGGTTGGGTCTTTCCATACTCTCTTGACAAGTTCTTTGATCAATGGATGTGCCCTCCCTCCTCCCCTATTCTCCATTGGATGTGGGACCTTATGGCCCCACATACTTCTTGGGGATTGTGGAAAGAATGAAATAATAGGATCTTTCATGATTTTAAGTTGAAGGTTGATAGTCTTTTTGTTAAGATCCGACGAGCGATTTTGGAAAACTTCACTCTAATAAACTTTGATTATGCTCGGTGTGTCCCTTATGCTTTCCTTTTTGGTTATGATCTCTTGGTGACTTCTAACTAGAAGATTACTTCAATTCCAATTTTGAATCCCAAATCTAGTTCAATTGCTAGAATGAGTACTAAGTGGCAGCCTCCTCCATTTGGATAGGCTAAAGTTAACTTTGATGGGGCAGGGAAGGGAAATCTTGGGCCTGCAGGATGTGGGGGGTGTTAAGAAATGACGTTGACAGACTCCTAGGTGTGGTGGCACTCCCATTGGGAATCCACACCAATCACTACATGGAGGCAGAGGTTGTGTTCATAAGTGTCAAATATGCAATCAGTAAAGGTTACTCCAAATTATGGGTTGAAGGCGATTCTTTAAACATAATTAACTATCTGCATGGCACTCATCCTCCAAGTTGGAATGTGGATCAGCTCATTAAAGATACTATAATCATGTTGTGATCTTGTGAAGAGACCCACGTCTCTCATGTTTACCAAGAAGGAAACTCGTTGGAAGATTTTTTTTGCCAACGAGATTGTCAATTTAAATCATTTTCGTGTGTGGGAGGAGGGCTTGATCCTTCCCAAGAAAGCTAGGAGTTTATTGAGCAATGATGACGTGGGTTGAGATGTTGCTACATTTATGTTCCAGTACCTTCTTCCATTTTGCACGCTTTGTGGGTGTTTTCTTGCTCTTTGGCTTCCAGTTGAGTGTTTTTTGCAAGGGTTTTCTTGTTCTAGTGTTGTTCAACATGGGCGGTGATAGAAGCATAATTGAACCGCATTCCTACAGGGGTATTAGGAAGAAGAAGAAGCTTTGGAATATACTGAGTCATGGTAATTTCACTTTGTTCTTAGAGAGGTTGCACATGCATGACCCTAATGCCTCGGAATAGTTTGTGTCTTTATGGTATAACTATAAGCTTAAGATTAATGGCCTGGAAGTGGAGGTGAATGAGGAATTGGTTGTTGTTGTTAATGGTATGCCGACGGTTGGTCGCAAGTTCTTCAAGGACAAAAAGAGTAACGAGGAAGTGATGGACCAATTTTTCAAAGATGATGAGCGGAAGAAATTAGTTAAATTGGAAAGTTGGGGCTATGAGAGAAAATCACTCAAGAAAATTTGGGCGAGTGTTGATGAGGTGCTCATGCGTTATGTGACTCTAGAGGGGAGGTTTACTGTGATTCTTGGTCACGTTGTTCATTTCTTTTCCTTTTTTCCGATTATCATCTTTGGAGGTCTTTGTGTATGCTCATTTGAAGAATAGGAGGGCTCCCATTCTCCATGAAGGTCTTATATTACTAATTATGGAGCATGTTAAGTCTCTCCTCCCTACCCCAGCTATTAAGGGTAAGGAGAAGACTTTGAGTGATGTATTTGGTTTGTCAGGTTTGGATTCTTCTTTGGATGAGGAGGAAGAATGGAATGAAGAGGAGGAGGATGTGTCTCTGGATGTTGCGGCTACGTCTTCAAAAAAGAGGAAGGTGGGCACTAATTCTAAGAGTAACAGGGCACCTAAGCGGCTTTCCCTTTTTGAAAGTGAAGATATGGAAGTGGGCTCGGATGTTTCCCTACCCAAGACCACGGAGGTGGCTAATGGTTAGGATGTTGTTGGTGGTGGCCTTGAGGTGGGGTCACAAGATAATGTTTTGGGATTGGATGACAAGCTGTGGAGGTCGTTGAAGTGTATTTCCAACCTAAAGAATAAGGCCTCAGATGGGCTGGCGAAGGACCCCAATGTGTCTGGTGTTGGCAAGGATTCTAGTAATAAGACGGTGGCCATTGAGGACTCCCCAATGTAGTATTTTCCCAATGTGGAGCAGGACAAGGAAATAAGGGGTTTTGATGAGGAAGATATGGAGAAGAAAAAAGCTAAATAGGAGCCTTTAAAGGTAAATCCTCTCTCCGAGGATTTTTCTTATCTCGATGATGACTCTACCTCTATGTTTGAATTGCTGGAAATGGTTAGGGTTGGGGCTACTATAACTTTTAAGTTAGCTAAGTGGACTCTCCAAGATTTTAATAAGATTAATATTAAAATTAGAGGTTTGAAGGAGAATCTGAAGAATGTTCTAAAGGGCTCGATGTCGAACATTCTTATTGATAGAATTGTGGACCTTGAAGGTTCCTACCATGATTTCAAATCCCTGTGTGAAGATAGGTTGGGTACTATGGAAGCCAAGATTTTGGGAATGAATGTGGACATCAAGAAGCTTTTGCAGGCGTGTCACATCTCTATGAAGAACAACACAAAATTCTTTGAAGTCCTTTTCAGAAAGATAAGTGAGCTCAAGGAGGATCAGGTTTACTTCTTTGAGCTTATGGAGGAGCACTCAGTTAAAGGCAAGGGTAAAAAAGTTGCTAAGGATGATGACAAAGGACCTGCTGTTAAAGGGTCGACTGATTGGAAGATATCCTTTGATGCTGAGAAGAAGGAGAGTTGTTGGATATGATCGAGAAGCATAGAAGCCAACAACTTGAGGTGGCCAACACCCTAAGTAGTTTGAATTAGTGTCTAGTCTTCTTCTTAGTTGCTTTTTGTTTCCTGTTGGGTTTAGGTTTTTTTTTCCTATTGTTTTGTTGTTTTGATGCTGATGGGTGTTGTTGGTAGAGTATTGTCTTATCTTTAGACTAGCACCCATTTTGTTATGTTTTTTAGCTGATGGGTTGTTGTTGGTGACTTTCTGAAAATCCTTTTTAGTAGCACTTAGTATCTTTTGTTGTGAACGGTTTTGGGTCCCTTCAAAACCTTTTTTTCCCTTATAATCAAGACAAGGTAAGAATTGACAACTTTGAACAACATTTGAACATGATTTTGGATTTTAGGCCCAAAACCCAACCATTTTAGCATTTTAATAATGAACCTTGAATGAATTCCATTGTAGGCTTTATCAAAAGTCTAATTTAACTAGTAGTGCATTTTGATCATATTGTTGATCTCATTAGTTTCCCAAGCCAACATTAGATTTTCAAGAATATATCTACCTCTTATGAAACTAGTTCAAGCTCAACTCTCACAATACCCTGCACAACGTTTAATTCTGATAGCCAATGCCTTGGAAATAATTTTAGAGGAAGTATTTAATAAGGTAATTGGATGCCAACCAACAATAGTATTTTCATTTTTTCCCTTAGGAATAATTTTTATTGTCATTAATAATTGGTCCTAAGGATCCATTCTAAAGAGCTTCTAAGTATAGCATATAAAATCATCTTTGATATGATTCCACGTGGTTTAATAAAATTCAACTAGAATATCATCAAAACTTAGGCTTTAATTGGACTTCATGGAGAAAAGAGCATGTTTTAATTCTTCTATGGGAACAACACAATCCAAAAATTGGCTATAACATCGATCAATCCTAATAGGGATAAAATCTTTGAAACTTTCTTCCAATGTCTATTGAACATCCATCTAATTATTCTCTTCTTTAAACAATTTTTCATAAAAAATCTAGAAAAACATACTAAGTTTAGAAAAATCTGTGTCTATTTTCATGCAATATAGCAAAAAATATCTTTTTTTATGTTTATAGTTGAAATAATTAAAGAAAAATTTGGATCCTATATTCCCTTCCTTGATCCAATGCAATATAGCTCTAATTTTGGCACCTTTCCCTATGTAATGATCCAATCTTCTCAGTTGAGTTTCAATAACAACAATATATGCATGAATCTTTTCATTAGTAGGATCAACATTAAGTTGTTTTATTGCATGTTTTATTTTACCTTAAAAATATTTTTCTTTGTGTACATATTTATGAGTCATTCTCCTATCAAAAGATCGAAGAAAATTGACACACTGTGTCAAAGATTTACACCACCCATGACTCACCCTTTTGGGGTGTAAGAACAAAATTCCAAATTCCAACCAAAGAAACAACACACTCTAAGTTCTTGAGATGTGAAGTATTAAGTTTAAAGGGGATTTGGGAAGGAGGGGCTAACTTTTGAGAAATTGAGATAGAGCAAATGATAAGAAAATGATCAAATAAGGTAGTTGAATAGTCAACTTGAACACAAGTACCAAAAGGAGGATTCTCCACTCGGATAAATTATGAGAGATAAAATCTATCCAATCTTATCAACTTCCTAGCACTTCTAGGTCTACAATTGGACCATGTAAACATGTTATTAGCATGG
Source organism: Sequoia sempervirens (assembly GCA_007258455.2). NCBI lineage: Eukaryota > Viridiplantae > Streptophyta > Pinopsida > Cupressales > Cupressaceae > Sequoia > Sequoia sempervirens. Next base: position 17,198 of record VDFB02120428.1, on the reverse strand, counting down.
CTTGAAAATTGTTTTGAATAGGATCAACCACTCCAATTGAGTTCTAATAATAAATCCATTTCTCAAATTCATCATGTTCGAGTTTAAAATAATTAAACCAACTGAGATATTCATGATGCTCAACCATATTTAAATCCCCTCCTAACAACCAATCAACATTAGGAAGAAATTTAAACATCCAGTCCCATAAAAGGATATATTTCTTTTGAACTATTAAGAGCATAAATAAAATAAAAACCTATAGGTTGTCCATTAATAAAGGCAAGGGCCCACACACAACTATGTGATGGGTCCTCACCATTCTCAATAACATATTTAGAAATCCTAGGAGACATTCCAATTACAACTTTGTCACTACCATCTCTATGGGATGTATGGAAAAAGAAAATTTCTTTCCAAAGATTGAAAAGAGAAGCATCTAATCTTTTGTTGCTTAATTTCACTTCATGTACCTGAATTACATATTTGGTTTCCATTTCACCAATGTATTTTTTACTTTGAATTGACATTGAGGGTGGGAGAGTCCTCTAACATTCCAAGAAAATATCTTGCAATTCATGATGAATTAGATGGGTTATTATCATCCTCTAATGGAAAAACTCCAAAACAGTTAGAGATGAAAACAAATTGTTCATTGCTCAAGCGATCATTTGAAACCGTTGAAAGAGATCTTGATCTTTTCCTAGAGTTGGGTGGAGGAGAAATAGAATTGCTAGGAGATTTAGTAGACCTTGAGAATGAGAGGGACAAGTATCACAAGTTAAATGGTGAGGAATAGAAGAAGAAAGAGAGGGTTACTTCCTCTTCCTAATAGTCCACCACTCAAAAGCCAAAAGAGAATCTTTATATGAAGATTTCCCCAATGTAGTCAAAATAGAAGGTGAATCAGAGGAAGTGTGGGTAGTCTTAACTTGAGGGGAAGGTGATGAAGGAACTTTAGGATCATATGGAATAGGAGGGTTTTCAACTTAATAAAAGATTCAATGGCTATAGAAGTAGACTAGGAAAGTAGAAAACTAATTTTCCTAATAGGACAATTGTGAATCAAATGGCCTTTTTCTTGGTAATAGAAACATGCATTCAACTTGTTCAAATATACTATTCAAGTCCACTTCCACACACACCATTGGGTGAACTCTTAAACTAGAAAATTTGTCTAAAATTTGTTTCCACTAGATTACTTCGCCAAGTTGGGCTACAATATCCTTACTATATGGTCTAAAGGCTAGATTCAAATACACTAATTCTAGCCACATGGGTTAGTGTGATTAGGAAGGCCCTTTTGGGTGAAAATAAAAGGTCTAGGCTTGAAGATAATAGACTTGGCCACATATAACCCATGTACCATAATGTAAAACTGATTCATCCTATCCTGCATATTTAAACATATAAGAGACATAACCCTTTCTCGGACCCCTATTTTCTCAGTTCAATTTAACCCATTTGTAAAGCTCAAATTTTTATAGGAATTTGTCTTAAAAAATAAAATAATAGTTTTGTTTTGATTTTTTGCAATGGAATCCACAATATCATTAGGAAGTTGAAATTTTAAGGATTTACCTTGTTCCTCAATTACAAGATCTCAATTGTTTTCTTCTTTTTCATTTTTTGGAGTAAGCATTTCCTCCTCTATATTCCTATTACCTTTTGTTTCTTCTTCCAAGTTAGGTACATATTCCATAATCATCATATCATTGCTAGGTTTTAATACTTGATCTTTCCTTTCTTGTTTGGCTTCATATTTCAGTCACATTTGCAATTGGAATGTTTGTTCAACCCTCTCTCTAGAATTCTTTCTTAATTAGATATAGCATTGACTCATTGAAGATATTTATTAAAGGGAAAGAACATTGAAAAAGGATGCCAACATCCTCCCCTATGTGCTACTATCTTGAACACCCTTATTTTATTTTTTCCCCTGTTTAAGAAAATTTGGACAAGGGCAAAGAGAAACAAAAGGACGATGTGAACTTGGAGCCGCAGTGGTAATCCACACTCTTTCCCTCCACGAAAAAGATGCCCTTTCAAAATGATAATCAATTGCCCAAACAATATTTATGTTCAAACCCTAAATTTTGATTATGTTCACCCTCATTGAAACTGTCACTCTCGACTCTTTAGGTTACTTTTTATTTTACCGATACAAATCAATCTTGACCATTGTGAGTTCAATCTCGAATACTATGAACTTGATCCAACATATAAAATTATTTGACAAAAATATGTCAAAGTATTAGATCACCTTCACCTTTTAGATATCTTAATATATCAAGGTCCAGTATTTAGAGACACCATTGAGGAGGTTGCAACTCAATAAGTGAATTGGTTCTCCTACGTCAAACCCCTTGGTGGACCAAATTAATGATAACAAGAAAGATTGAAGACAACATTCATAAACATATCAAAGGATTATATGATGATGAAGATTCAATTCCTTCTTATTCTTTAAAATTTAAATATGCTCTAATTATTCTCTTCATTTTTCTTATTTTACTTATTATCCTCACATACATTTAAGTGCACAATAAATGCCTTTAAATATTGTAACATAACAACATGCCGTACAAAACATGTGTTAGGTTAGCTCATAATGACTAATAGAAAAGGTGGATAAGTATAAACTTGAATTTGAAATTTTGAGATTCAAAATCATTCCTCCACTCCTTATTAATAACCTTGATCAATCTTGAACCATTCACAACTAATTTAACCTAATACAAAAATATCGCTTTTAAGTGCACAATAAATGCCTTTAAATATTGTAACATAACAACATGACGTACAAAACATGTGTTAGGTTAGCTCATAATGACTAATAGAAAAGGTGGATAAGTATAAACTTGAATTTGAAATTTTGAGATTCAAAATCATTCCTCCACTCCTTATTAATAACCTTGATCAATCTTGAACCATTCACAACTAATTTAACCTAATACAAAAATATCGCTTTTAAGTGCACAATAAATGCCTTTAAATATTGTAACATAACAACATGCCGTACAAAACATGTGTTCGGTTAGCTCATAATGACTAATAGAAAAGGTGGATAAGTATAAACTTGAATTTGAAATTTTGAGATTCAGAATCATTCCTCCACTCCTTATTCATAACCTTGATCAATCTTGAACCATTCACAACTAATTTAACCTAATACAAAAATATCACTTCTCAATAAATTTTTACATTAAAAAAAAAATCATTAAAATAAATACAAAATTAAACAATTTTTTTTGGGGCCTTACAAGCTTGTGTTTTACTATATGAACACCCAAAATGAGAGTGTCTGGCTGGGCATTTCCATTAATAAAAAAGTTCAGGAGATTCTAAAAAATATTAGAAATTATAACCACTGTGAGAACAGAGACACCCATCTCTAGTAAGACAGTACGGTCATTAAAAAAGCAGAGAAGCTTGTAATAAAGGCCATTGTAACCATTACCAGTTAAGTACTACGGAGAAGTTAGCAATTTGATGAATATATGTAAAGTAATTGACTCTTGGTTATTTTTACTTTGCGAATGAGTTCCCAATATAGTTTTTGTGGGACCTACCTAGCACAGGTATGAATACTTTATTTTGATTGGAAGATATTTGGGTGTTGGCTGGAACAAACAAAATAAATTGTTCATTTTTAATTGCCTTTGATCAGTGCCCTGTTCCCCTACAAATCAAATATTATGGGCCCCAGTCTTTCAGATCTCATTGCTTTTTTTATTGCATTGAAACTAATAAGAAATTACAGATAGCAATTTGCAGCTGTTACAGTCATTAAAATGCACTATTAACATACAAACTGTTGTGACAATTGTTTTTGAAGGTTCTTTAAGGTGTAAGAAATTTGTTGATGTTAAGCCGAATGTTTTGGGATCTATAAAATTATTGTTTATCATTGTAGGTTTCTTTTACAATTGTTAGATTGATCAAATATTTGTGAATCTAATCTATGCAATTGTTAGATTGATTAGACGCCTGCAAACTCAACTTATGCAACTGCAGGTTTGATCTAGATGCATGTATCTGATCTCTTTAAATCCTTGAATGTTCCCTTTTAATCTATCATGAACTTTTGTGTTTGTTTCCCCATAAAAATTTGGTTGTGTTGTGGAGAGATTGCATGTATTAGCGATAATTACTATCTTAGTAGGTATAATTTTTCTATAGTCCATGAAGATAATAGTATGAAAGTTTCTAGCTTCAACTGTGTATGCTTTTTATAGTTCAATGTTTCAAATCACACTCATGATCCATCATTGGGAAGAGAAGAGTGATGGATCACTTAGTGTGATTCGAAGTGTCGATCTAAAAAAACCATACACAATTCAATCCAAAAACTTTCATACAATTACTACCTTGTATTGGACCCCATAATAATGTGAAGTTAGTGACCTAGAGAATGATAACAAATTAATAGACACTCATGCAGCACATGCCTTAGCTCACGAAGCAAGTATGTAGTACAATAAAATATAATGTAATTTAATTCTCCAAAGATTATAGCTATAAGAACCTCTTATGTATTATAGTTGTTAGGTGAACTCTAAATGAAATAGAGTTAACCCTTCAAATACAACTTGAAGAGTTATAAATGAAACCTTTGTACATCTAATCAATACAAAAGGTTAAAAGAGAAGGGTTAGGATGTCCTTAAATATGACTATGAATTCTAAAGGTTGAGTCATTTCTCAAGTATATATCAGAATAAAGTCATTTATATAACTAAAAATTTGAGAATTAAAACTGGTTTCTATAAATAAATAGAAATAGAAATAAATAAGATTTTAGTTATATGCTAACTAGTAAGAAAAATTAAGAAATTTATAATTTTTATTACACAAAATATAATTTAACTAAAATATATTTAAAAGAAAAATACAAAATATAGAAATTCTACCATTATTGGAAATAAAAAGTTGTGTTGAGCATCAATAGCATGTGAAGGTGAAGGTGAAATTGATATATGTTTGCACTAGGGCTGCCACTGCTGTTACTAGAATAGTAGTTATGGTGGGCTCTGAAAAGATTAATGTACATATTTTATGATAATTGTTTCCTATACAAACTGAACCAGACAAAACATGTGACAGGCTGCATGTATAGATGTTAATTGTGAAAGAGACAACATATAACTGTGGTAGATAGTGGTAGAGACAGCAATTAAATCTACTCTAAAAACTAGTTTGACCAATCCAAAGAATTTATCTATCTCTTTATAAAAATAAAAGAATTTAAAAATTTAAAAAAACTGAATTTTCCTCCTTTGATGTACATGGATTTTTTCAAAATCACATGAGCAATCCCTTAGAATCAGGTCTATATTTGCTGATGGACCCTACCTGTCAAGCAAAAGTTTCAGTTATCAAATTGCCTTTCATATATTTAATATATATTTTACAACAGAAATATTTAAATAGAATCATATGGCAGTCCAATTTAGGCCATGCTCAGAGTCAAGTCAGAATCATATACATAGAAATCTGATCCTTCCCTTTTAAAGGGAAAAAGCCAACTAACAATTTTCTTGTCTTTTTTCTAAATATTATTAAAATCTCAGACTTAAAAAGTTTGGATTTTTGGAGGGTTCTTGTATTAGATTAATGGAGACTACAGTAATTTGAATTGGTAGGTACCCATTACTTCTGAACGCGACTCCACTTGTTCTACTGTCTGAATGCTCACAGAAAAGTGAGGGGCAGGGGCAGGGACAGGGACAGGGCTCATAAGAAATCATGGATGTATCATTGGGAAATCCCCTTTTCCTTTTTCTATTCTGTCTACAGGGTACACCCCCAACGCCCCACGCAAATATTTTTTAATCCAGTTCCACTTAGGACGTATCATCACATGTGGGTCTCATTGATGAAGTGTTAAGAGGGAACGCATCTTTTTCTGTCTGCATTAACCAGACTGTTCTTATAATATCAGCCTTTGACTCTGTAAGTTATGCCAGTGGTCCATGCATGAAGATAGATTGAAGGTCTTTTTGGGTTTTAGATCCATCTTAAGCCTGAGCACCCACATTGTAGTCGAGGGTAGAGAGTTCTGAAACCCCCATCCAATGGAAAATTACAATGTATGTAGACACAGTTCAAAGAGCCAAGAAGCTAATTCAAAGTCACTCAGCTCCACTGATGTTGGTGCTCCTGATGAGTGGCACTATGGAGATGATACTTGCTCCCTTTTTGACATTGATTTTACGTTGCCCCTCTACAGTGATGACCCATTGAGAGACATCAGCAGCCCCTGTACTGATGAGGATAGTGAAGAAGAAGAATTCGAGTTTGATATCTCTTCCTCAAACTTGATTCAGCCAAACACAAATCAATCCGTTTCTCCTGTTGATAACTTGGTCTCCAAATGCCAGTTGCTTCCACTCCAAGATCCTCCAAGTGGGGACATAGTCGGAAAGCTTGAGGTTGAAAGTGACGATGGTAAAGGACCTGTGCAGTGTGGTACTGTTAATGGGATCAAAACCCAGTTCCCCACCTTGCTAAAAAGTGCTACTAGATTGAAAGTTACTCTGTTTGGATTGAAAAAATCTGCCAATGTTGGCATGGATTTGCCGGCTTCTTGTGCCGAAGATCCAAGCGACGTGGATTTTCCTGTGCAAAAGCAAAACAAGTTTTTTGCTGTGAAATTCAAGGTGGTGGATGTTCCCCTTTTTTTCCGTTTTACTAGAGACAATTCTACGGGCTCCAAGAGAGATGAGAGCAGCAATGGTTTCCAGAACAAAACAGAGAACTTGGATGGGGATATTGGACACTGTAAAAGCAATGAAAAGGAGAAGAAGAAAGTAAAGGAGATAGTGCAGAAGTACGTGAATATGATCAAACCTTTCTATGTGAAGATTTCTCAGAAGTACACTGAGAAAAACAAGCATGCAGATCTGAAGAAGTCTGGAGTTAACAGTATGGCTAGAAACAGTGGATTTTCCGGCTCGGAGAGAAGTCATCAAAACCAGATTTCATTCTCTGGTAACTTGAGAACGGTATACAAAAGTTTCTGTAAAGAGAGAAACGCATCGTCTAATGGGGATCTTGCATTGCATACCAACTATAATGAGAGCACAATGTTGGAGCTACAGAGCGCCATTCAAGGAGCTATTGCCCACTGCAAGCAGTCCAATCACACTGATGGTATGTATGCTGTTACAGAACATGCAATTCTTTTGTTTTAGTATGAGTGCCTGATCGACATTCCATTTATTTATTTTTCAGCAGTTGCTACAGATCCTGAAAGAGATTATTCTTATTGTTTTCTCACCAGAGCCATCTATTTGTTATAGTCAATGGACATCATAGATCCTAATAGGGATCCCTGTCATTGTTTTTTCAACAGGGTCACCTGGTCCTGATAACCAATGTTTTTTTCTTCTTTTTACCTTCAACTCTGGTTAGTGTTTCTGGTTGTATCCATTCCTTTTATTGGTTTTACTTTTGAAACAGTGACATTCAGATCCTTTACTCCTAAAGTTATTTATGATGAGTTGTTGGGGAATGCATCACTTGCTAACTGTAACTAGAACTCTATGATAACCCGCCTTGATGCCAGGAAAACACGGGAGCCTAAGTGATATTCTATGTACAAAGAAGTTTTATGGAATCTATTAACATGTTTGACGCTTGTTTGTGTTTATCTTTGCGCTACTGTTGGTTGATAATCTGTCCTGCTGTTATATGGGCATTGGGGTTTTTGTCCCATCTATAATGAAGTAAATCCCAGGACTCACTCATTGTTATGACATTATTGTGCATGCATTCCTGACAGGTCGATACTCTGTTTATTGTTTTTCAACCGTTCCTACTTCCTCCTAACATAGCATTAGTTTTCTTGTTTTCACGAGGGGGACATGAAATCCTATGGAAAACACTCTAGATTGCATTTTCTCCTGTGTTTCCAGAACCTCAAGTTACATCTCTTTCATTTAAGGCTGCTTCCGAGATATAGACTACGCCATCATCTATTAAAATTCACAGGCCTTAACTCCTCTAATCATTATTCAAAATCAATTCCAGCATATCTAGAAACTGTCCAGTTCTTTATGATGACTCATATTTGCTCTTCCTACACGATTATGCATGCATTGATCATGACACTAACAACTTCTTGTCTGTGATTTCAGGTGCCTCAACCTCTTCAGATTCTGAAAGTTCGCCTTAGTTCTAACAGATCTCTCATAGAGGATGTCAAGGCCTATTTCTGAATGTTCACCGTTAGAAGCCAAAAGCAGAGTTGCTATGGTTCTTGCAAGTTGCTGTTGGATATCTGCTAAAGAAAGCAGGCCATCAAGAGCACATAAACTGTTTTTGAGAGGCACAAACTGGTAAATTTTGTGTCCTTAGTTATCAAATCTGTACCTACCAGACTTCAGAAAGCCCACATGCCTCTAGTAGCATTTGAATGTACATTGTAGACACTACAGCCATTGACAGTCTACTAGCCGTCTTCTTAAGCAGATGAAAGTTTCTGACTTGTAAGCTTTAAATGACTGGTCTATACACCAGCATATGCACTAAGCCTGTCAGAGACTCAGAAGAGCCCTCAAACGGAGGATATACCTCATATTCTCGTGTGGGTATCTACTTAAATGCTGCATCTATTCAGAGTGGTTTGTTTTTCTGCGCAAGTAAACTGAATAAGTTAATTCAGCTGAACTAAATGTGAAATAGTTTGATTTTGAGAAGCCATGGAACCAAGCTTAAGAGACATTATCCGTTTAATTTCTTATATAAATGCTATTAAAAAATATTTTTCATATTGATTTAAGCTAAAAGTAGCATAAAATTAAAACTAACAGAGATTACATATAACCAAGTGGCACAGGACTGTTGCACCAGCAAACAGTAATTGCCAGAGTCTAAATACATAACAAGCAGATGAGGTCACAAACAAACGCTTAGACCAACACAAGAGTCATAGGACATGACTATCAAGAAAGGTGAAAAACATATGCCTCACCAAAAAGATGGGAGTAACAGCAAGATCTAGAGATCAAATTCTTCTACCACAAGCCACTCAGAACTGTGCCCACTTGTGTTGGCAAGACGGTTGACAGTGGCTTGCACATTGCGAATGTAGTGCCAGTCGGCCCTGTTTATTCTCCCTCCATTATAGAGAGAGCTACAGATGAAGTTCAATTTACTTGATCTTGCACAATCTTGCTTATCTTGTCCGCCATGTTTTCCTGTCTTCCTTCAAGGACACAGAGCTGGGTTTGCATGCTCTTGATTTGTTGCTCTAGCTCATTGTTAACCTTCAATTGATCCTGCATGACAGTGGACAAATTTGACATCTGTAGAGCAATGTTTGCATCTTAACTTCATGAGGATAACAAGAATGAGTAAAAGCAGCCATGCATTTATACTTCCAAATGAACTTGTTGATAATTTGCCTAAGATTTCACATCAATATTGTCGAAGACTTAAGACACCCATAAGAGCAGACATCCAAGGTCAGTTGTGAGAGAACAGGTCTGGGAGAGCAGTCTTAAGGAAATCCCAAATAGCTTTAGCATTCAAGCAAAACCAAAAGGTTTATTTGACAATTTCTTGGTTAAGTCGGGGAGGGCTGAAGGAATTTTAAATGGGAACCAACTGGGAGTTTGACATGGAAGAGTTTCTAAGCAATGAGCCAAGACTAAGCATCAGCCTTGGACTTCCACAGTTGGAGGCTAAGTTTCTTGCGTTTGTGAATAGACTTAAGCTTACATTTCCACTCTGCAATAAGCTAGTTAGCAATAGGGTGATGGGCAAGAGATTTTCTATAAATAGACTCGAGGGAGAAGAGCATAATGCTGTGAACTTAAGGCCAATGCCAATCCTGAGGGAAATGGCATTGACAGAAAGTAGAGAGCTCCTTAAACATTTAGATGCTCTTTTTGAAAGAACATTTGCCTTTAAACTTGATGATAGCATCCAAATGATGATCATTCATTTGAACCAATCTATTCCACCAAATAGAGAAGGTAGAGAATCTCATACATCTAAGAGACTGACAATACCATGTTAACATATGTGACATCTATTGCCAAGCTTTCCGGATATTGAAAGTGGTTGAGCCTTGAGTCTTGAAGAAAGGGGTAAGAAGGATATCATCCCTCCTCTCCACATTGAAGGCTTGGCAATAGTGCTTGTTTGAATCTTGTACCTAACCAAGTATTTCAAAGGGTTATCTTCTTTCAAGGTGTAAGAGTTGGTATAGAATGCTTTACACCATATGAGATTTGGTTGAAGATATAGCCACTCAAGATTTAGGAGCTTCAATTAAAGCACAAAATAAATCAAATATGAGAAAATAATGCTATTCTATCAAAGGATGCAAATGATACAATGAGAATGAATTCAAGAATATAGAGAGAACCCCTTGGTTATATAGACCAAGGTGAGACATAAGATTGCATAAGATTATGATGTGTCTTAATCTTATGACTTGCGACATAAACTGATAAGTATCATATGTGTACCCTAAGTAAATTTAAGTAACTAGTGTGAATATGACCTAGGTGATGAACTAGTTAGGTAAAACACCTTGTTCACATTCCCCCTAAGTGCAACTTAGGGAGAATGTATAAGATGCAAAGATGGATCTCAGCTACAAGGCCATGTTAGGTACCCATGTACAAATGTGATCTTTCACAAAGTGAGAAAAAAGAGAATCGAATGGGCCAAAAATCATCTTCAAAGGAGAACATAAAATGCTCTCAAAGAAGAATGAGTAGAACAAAACTCCATGTGAGGAAAACATCCCCCCATAAGAGAGAAGAATAGAGACTATGTAGCCCCTCCTCAATGTAAAATAATTTGCAATGATGGAAGATGCCTGACACTGAATGATGAAGATGATATAATCCCATCGAACAACATTCCTCCCCTTAGGAAGAAACAAAACAAAGAATCTATGTAGTATGTATTTGCTCAAGTGTCCTCATGTTAATGCTGAAAGTTGTCACGATCAAGTTAGATGTTTGATGCCACAATGACGATGACAATCTAAAATCTAGTAGAGATGAATGTAGAACATAATCCAAAGATGAAAGTGACTCCTCCAAATGTTGCTCAAGGATCTCCACACCAAAGCCAAATTGTGACAAATGATGAGGCAAAGAATGAACAAGAGGGTCTAAATTCTCCCTCACAATATCTAAAGAAGATGATGCAACTCCATAGGAAGTAACATCAAAGAGAATATGAATATCCTCAATAGTCTCCTCCAAGTCTACAAGATAGAACTTACAAAACAAACATGTAATGTTTATCAAGTACTCAACCCAAATAGTTGTATCTAGAAGAAAATGTATGTCATAGCTCACTAAATCATTAGAAGCCATGGATGTAGCAACACTAGTTTCATCAAAAGCAATAGTTAAAGAGATGAGATCTAAATACATGCCATTTGATTACACTATTCATCCTTGAATGATATGTCCACATAAGATGCCCGAGTGTGAACATCTAATATATTTGTTGATGCTAGATTACTAGAGTCCTCAACCTCAAGATGTTGACTCATAGATGAGGAAGAATTTGGAAAACTGATGTCATTGACAATGCAAAGTTGTTCCAATTGATGTTCATAGAGAAGTTTTAAATCATCAAATTCCTTTAGTAGGCATTCATCTAGTGTACATGTATTTTCTTCCCATAGTAATCACATTTAGTTTTCCATGGATTAGGAGACATGATTACAACTAGCAAAAACACAAGATTACCCCCAAAATTATATAATCAAGGATCCCCCAACAATGTATGATCTTGGCACTTTATAGTTAGTACGATTATAGGTGCCACTTGCCATAGAGAATGAAGTGGACTTAATCTTAGTGTGTGCAAATGTCAAATTTTGTCATAAAATTAAATACATTTTTCTAATAGATTGAGACCAATTTGATCACACCTTGTAACGTAGATGAAAATATGCACTTTAAAAAAGAATTGTGTTATTGTATGAGCCCGAATAGAGCCCTAGTCGTTCCCAAATTGATAATTGCTTAACAACACCTATGACAATCTGTAATTTATGAAAAAATAAGACACCAAAATTAAAAAATTGTTTCAACCGCTACGAAGCTCATGAAATTGTAGCCCAAATACAAAAAAAATCTCTCAAAAAGGAGCTCAGATGAATCGGAATGAAGCCTTTGAAGTTAGATTGCTAAAACCAAACTGCTAATGGAGAGGGGGGGTTGGTTGGGGGAAGGCCATCTAACATCACACTAATGTCACATTTACATTAGCAAAGATAGTCAACACAATATTTCTTAGATTTATAGAATGTTTTATAGATCAAAAAATGGTTGTTAGATTTCTCGAAAATTGCCCTTCAATATGAAAACTACCAATTTTTTAGTGGGAAACCACTTCTTGGTAGCATTGGTGGTATTAAGGTTTTAATAGTTGTTTTAGGTGGATTTCTTGCCACCGGTGGGTTTTATCATTGGCACCACAACTAGTGGCATGTGGTGGAACTAATTCACAGTAGTGGTGAGGCACAATGTCGTTGGGCATGCCATGTGGTGCCCTTATAATCTCACAACACCCTAATGTCCCCAAGAGTCTACAACACCCTATGTACACAGGGTATCCATATTTTCTTTTAATTTTTAAAATTAATTTAAAACATATTTTAATTTTTTTAACCATACCAAATTATGCTAGCACTTGCGTAGGCAACCACATAACATTTGTACAATTATACAAACAATTGTATGATGGAGGGGACTAATTTTTTTATGAGGGTTTTGCGCAAAGTGTCCAAATTTGACAAATTGGCAATTGATCCTTAGGTTCTTGGGCCTTTTAAACATGATGGTAGGGTCAGATTTGACCCAAAGTGCTAAAAATTGTAGCTACCTTCTAGATTTGATAGCCATCTTCCAACTTTAAATCCTAGTAGATTTGATCTCACATGTCCAATTTGGACAAATTAAAAGGCTAAAATGACTTTCTTGGGCACTCTAAACTCGATGGTTATCTCAAATTTGCACTAATATGCTCCAAAATAAACTTGCAATACAAAGCCACAAAGATGAAACCCTCTAAAATTGGTGTTTTTATCAAGTTTTTCTAATTCTCCGAGTCATCATATGATGCAAGAGAAGAGCATACTCAAATTTTCAAGAGCCGCCAAGATTTACAACTTAGATCTCTTAATAAAGAGTAACAAGAAGTAATAACATAAGCATTGATACCATGTAAGAGTTGGTATAGAATGCTCTATACTATGCAATATTCGGTTGAAAATGTAGCCACCTGAAATGTAGGAGTTTCAATGAAAGCATAATAGAGATCAAATATGATATAATAATGCTATTCTACCAAAGGATACAAATGATACAATGAGAATGAATTCAAGAATACAAAGAGAACCCCTTGGTTATATAGACCAAGGGGAGACATAAGATTATCACATTTGTCTTAATCTTATGACTTGAGACATAATATGCTAAGTACATTATGTGTACCTTAAGTAACTTAAGTAACTAGTGTGAATAGGACCTAAGTGATGAACTAGTTAATTAAAACACCTTGTTCACACCAACACAAGGCCCTAATAGCCCACTAAGTTATCAGGCATGTATAACTTGATAGTAAGGATCAATAATGTTGAGGTCTCCTTTGTGTCTAGGTTGAATATAGTGCAACCACAAGGTGGTAGGCGTTCCTTCTTTATTCCCCCACTTGGCCCACAAGAAACCCTTGTTCAACACATGCAATTAATTATGGCATGCCCTAGAAGGGAGCCACCAAGAGGAAATATATGCATGGCTAGCTAGGAGGATCTTGTTGGCCACCTAAATTCAATCAACCATTGGAGGGAATTTTTTTCTCTAGTTCACTATCTTAACTTTATTTTCTTGCAAAGCCAACATCTCTAGCCTAAATATAGTAATAGTACCATGTTTAACTTTATGTCATTTGGTTGGGATCTAAGGGGGATGGGGTTGGGTTTGTCATGAATATTTAATCTTATGCAAGTCAAGTTGGGAACCAAAGAGTGGAAGATGTAAAAAACATACAAGGTGATAGCCACTTCAACAATTGTTTGGATAACCAAAATGTAATCATTTACAAAATGTGAGGGGTTCTTGCTTGGGAGACTACCAATTGGGCTCAACAATCTACAAGATTCCCTAACCATCAATACAAACTTTGAAAAGGCTTATGAAAAAATAAAATGGCTTCACAGTGCTTTTCATTCAATTGGATATGCAAAATTACTTTAATGTGCATGAAAAATATTAAAAATTGGTGGGATTACAAGGGAAATCTAAATACATTTCATTCAAAATATTTTGATTAGTCAATTGAGATTATAAATATGTGACCAAAATTGGGTTGATTTTTAATAAAATAGGGTCAATATATTAAATTTTCATAATGAAAATGATTTGCAACCTCTTCACAAGAAAAAGTGGGCGGCATGGAATACCGCCTTAAATTCTAAAGAAAGCAACACACTAGAGACAAAAAACCTCTAGAAAATAAAAGAAAGTCAAACAAATACAACCATGAATATAACATCATATTAAATCTAAGCAAATACAACAATAAACTCTAGTATTAGGGGGCTCCTCATCATTAGGCTTGGATCCCTACTTAATGTAGCATCATAAATCGTCACCCTTGACAATTTCACACTACATGGACACCTTTATTTCGCCTATGGATTTAACTATATTATTAATTTATTCATTTCGAGGCTAGATTAGGAAAAATATATTAAATTCCTCAATAGCCCAACAAATTTGGGCCAAAATCACCTGCTTAGGGGTGAGTACCCCTGACCTAAGGGTGACCTATTTCAAATTTTAATGTTTTGGTGTCAATTGTTGGAGATTTAAAAAGGATCCCAAGTCGGCCTATAACAAAAAAGATCAAGTGGGATGCATATATAAATAAACTTTCTTATCATTTGAACATTGGAAGCTATTTTGATCAATCATGCATTATCATGCTCTTATGAAGATGTATATAAGTTATCCTCTACATGCTAGCTACAACAATCTATTGCATTATGTAAACTAACCTCTTGCAGAACTTCAAAAAATCCAATCATCCATTAAACAACCTTTGGTGGAAAATTATGGTGTGGACATCACTTCAAGAGATATTTCATAACAAAGATAACATTATTCATTATCATTTGTCATTACAGTCATTTATTGTTTATTTGGCCTCTATCCAACCTAGGGCACAACCTCTTTATCATCATCTTTTTTATTTATGGAGGTGGAAACACCAAAACAAGGTTTGACTTAGGAAAGCCTCTATACAACATAACCTTTCCCTCTCTTTTCATGTGTGCAGGTTAGATCCGATAGTTTCAAAAATAGAAGGCTATAGGAAAACATAGTGCAGACTATAACTTGTCATCTAAAGTTTACAAATCCTAAAAACCAACATCTCTAGTCAAGGATGCCCTCACCCTTGACCCCCAAATTCAGGCTCAACTTTTTATGACAGGTGCACAAATATTCCCTCTTCTCATATTTGTAATTAGTAGACACCTAAATTAATCACTTCCATATGATTAAATTTGTTGCATTTACGTCTATCATATTAATATTAATTTATTAAATTAATATTACACCCTTTGTCTCATACCGATAAAGTATTTAATTTAATAATTAATACTTTGTCGTTTACCTTATTCCTCTCTAAATTAAATAAATACACTAATTTATTTAATTTAGTCATTTGTCCTCTTTTTGATTTAAAAATCAATTTAAAATTCCTCACTTTCTCTCTCCTTGTCACATCCTCCAACATTTGCAACTTGCCTCTAACCTTCTGTTAATTAGCCTAATCCAATATTTGCACAACCTTAACCAAAATCATTAACTAAATTTAGCACCACCTTTTTGGTCAATTCTTCCATTTTTCCTTTTTGATGTTAACCCCCTTTCCTATGTGAATTTTTAATTCACATTTATTTGCTCTAGATTCCTCTCCTTTAAATGTGAATTTTTAATTCACATTCCATTCTCCCAAGGCTTCTAGAACCTTGGACTTGTCACAATCTCCACATGTGACCAAGTCCCACCTTTTTGGAGCCCACCTTTTACCCTCTAGATCATCCTATGAGTGTGAATTTTTAATTCACATTTATATCCCCAACCACCTTTCCTTTTCCCATGTAGATTTTTGAGGAATTCTAAAATTCCTCAAAAGTTCTTCAATTCCCACTTGGGGACAAGAAATCCCTTTTTGTGGAAATCCTCTCCTACCCCAAGCGTGTCCTTTTCCACCTCATGTACCTTATCAACTCATCTCCCACCCTCATCCTCTTTTTATCCACTTCACTCCTTTCCACATGTCAAGATGTGGAGGGGCTTGTGGGATTCTCAACCCACCATAGCCCTCTTCATCTTGACCTTGTTGGAGCACCTTGGACTCCTCACCTTCTAGAGAATCTCAAATACTCTTATAAATACCCCTCCTCATGGCATTTCCAACACTTAGCTATCTTGCACCCTTATGCTGTCATTTTGCATTCTCAACACTTTGCACTCTCATAACTACATGCTGTCCAAGCCTTTTTCAATCATTCAACCATCTTTGTTCATCATTTTGCATATTGAAGCTTGCATTATAGTCACTCAATCTATCATCTAAGGAGCACACAACCAATCCGAGCAAGGGCCAATCAAAGAGATATCAACAACAAGGGAGGTAAAAATACTTGTGTTTCATTTTATTTGCATTCTTTTTCGTTGAACCACTATTTTGGCTAATCTTGAGGTGTCCTTGGTGTTTTATTATTCATGTTTCTTAGTTAGATTTGCACATTTAGAGCAGTAGGAATTCCAAGGTATCACATTTCTGGCACGCCCGGTGGGACCCACACACGGGTCTTGCATTTAATGTTTCTTTGAGTTAAGATTTTGCAGGAAAAGCTCGCAGAGTTGCGGTAGCGCCCTCGCAGAGTTGCGGTAGCGCCCTCACAGAGTTGCGGTAGCGCCCTCCACAGAGTTGCGGTAGCGCCCTCCACAGAGTTGCGGCAGCGCCCTCGCAGAGTTGCGGCAGCGCCCTTCACAGAGTTGCGGTAGCGCCCTCGCAGAGTTGCGGCAGCGCCCTTTACAGAGTTGCGGCAGCGCCCTTTACAGCACAGTTTGGAGGGTAAAATGGACGTTTTGGCTTCGTTTTTGCTCTAGTTTTTTGCTATATTCACGTGATAACTCTCTAACGTTGTTTTGGAAAGAA
>VDFB02120427.1:0-44065 GCA_007258455.2 Sequoia sempervirens | reverse complement strand
ACCGTTGAGAGAACTCATCTTGTCCTCCGAGCAGCTCTCGAGGTCAAGTACGCCTTCCTCATTTGGTTCCATAACCTTTCTTCCTTCGTCTGTATCTGATTCTCCTTCATCGGACTTTGATCTAGAAGATTCCAACTCTTCACTCATAGCCAGATTCTTTAGGTCAATGACGTACTTCCTCTCATTGCTCTCGATCGAGAGTGTGCTTCGTTTCCAATTGTGGTCTACCTTGGCAGTGATTAGCCACCCTCTCTCGAGTAATGCAGCATATGCCTTCTTTTGTAGTGGGATGATGACAAAATTCAGGAGGAATTGTTGTGTTCCGATCGTCACTTTTTGCACCATCAGTGTACCGAGAGGTTTGATGCCATGCTGGTTGGTGCCTACCAAGTGGAATGTTGGGGGCCAGAGAGTTGGTTTCCCTAGACACTTCCATGTTTCCTTTGGTAGTACGTTTACTCTCGAGCCTTTGTTGATGATGGTGTTTGAGAGTTTCCTCCCCATGATTTCCATCTGTATGATGGCAGGTTTCTTCTCGATGTTCACTGTGAATAGCATTGGATTTGTGGCTTGTTCTCCTGACAACTGTGTCATGCTCTTGCTTGGAGCTCCCTGACGAGTTTGATTGTTTTCGACGACAATGATGATTGCTACTCTCAGTTGTGGCATCGTTTGTAGGTTTGTTACCTTGATAGGTACAGTTCTGTGTAGCACCTTTCGTACTATGTTCTTCTCTGACTCCGATTGTAGTGACGTATTGGTTGCTCTGTTGGAGGTTCTTTGTTCTTTGGCTATCATTTGCTCTACTTCTGCCTTGGCCTCTCAGAGTCTCTCTTTCTCCGCACGAGGGTCTGGATAAATAGATTTCTTTGTCGGTGCTCTAGTAATTGCTAGAACCTCGTCGTCTACCTCCAACATGTTTATACCTGTTTGCTTTGGGTAGTTGGTATCTTCATGATCGCCTGGTCCACACCATTTGCATAGTCTTCCTCTTGTACTTTGATTATTCTGGCATTCCTTGGTGAAGTGACCCCATTCGTTGCACTTCCGACACTGTATCATAGGTCTACCTTTGGCATCGTATTGTATTCTACTTCTTGGTCCACTGTTGTTGAACCGATTGTTGTTGCCTCTTTTGTTGTTACGATATCCTCCAGGGGATGCATTGGTATGTTCTGGGGTTTTGGTGCTATGGTCAGAGGGGTTGACTGTTCCCCTTGTGCGAAGAGTACTTGCATACTTCTTGTCTTTAGATTTTATGGGCACTCCTTGATAGAGTGTCCCATAACTCGACAGATGTCACAAAATAGTTTCTTTGGGAAATTTGTCTTGGTATGACCTTCTGTCTTGCATTTTGGTACACCATAGTTCTTTGGATTCTTTGGAATTCTCCTTTTCCGCTTTCAACTCTTTCATCATTCTCATCATGTCTCGTCTGAGGGCTTGGACAGTTTTTGATTCTTCATCGCTACTCTCCTCCATACTGTCGTTGTCATTTGTCCTTTTCTTTCCTCGAGAAGATGTTTTATTTTTGCTCTCGATGTCCATAGCCCTATTGTAAGAATTGATGTACGAAGATGGAGGTACTACCTTCATTTTCTTCCGCAATGAGGGAATTAATCCTTCAATGAACCATTTTTTCTTCAATCCATCTGCCAACTAGTTCTCCAACTTTACCAATAACTCCTTGAGCCTACGATTGTAAGCGCCTATCTTATTGTATATTTCAGCTATGATCTCATTATCATCTCTTAGAACCTTGAATTCTTCTTGGAATGCTCTTTTTAGTACCTCCCATGTGGCTTTATGTGCTACTTCTAGTTCTGTGTACGAGTCTATCGCTATGCCTTTGAGAGCCGCTGGAAACACTCTAAGCCAGTAATCTTTGTCTTCCTGCCTGTTTGCTATCCATATGGTTTCACATGTTTTGCAGTGCCTCACTCGATCCTCTGACCCATTCCTTGTGAATCTTGACAATTTCTACCTTTCCACACTCGGATTGGTTGGTGGAGTCACCATTTCCCTTCCTTGATGTTCTCCCTGTGCTTTGGACCTGTTCAAACTGTTTCACTTGGTATGTTCCGGTGCCTCACTTGCACTCATGGCCATGTACGAGTCCTCCACTCGTCCACCTTGAACGTCCTTTGCACTCCGAGTATCTTGGGGGTCGTTCTTGCACTTTGTCCATTCGAGGGTTTTTGGTTTGGATCCTCCAATTTTCGATTCTTCTTTTGATATGGACAACTATCGGATAAGACATATACTATTTTCAATTTCTTTATTTAGTTCATTTTCGGGTTCATTTGTTCTTCGTTGTCCTGTACTTTCTCTACGGACGGTTGTCTTGGCCGGTCGGCAAGGTTTTGGTTTATTTCTTTGGCAAGGTCTTGGTTTGTTTCTTCGACAATTTTTCTCAACCATCGTTGTCTTTCTTCTTGTTCTTTATCTCTCAGGGATCTTCGTACCCATTCTTCTGATGATTCCTAACCGCTTGAAATTTAGTTCTTGTCTTTATTGGGTCATACGAGCATTAATTTCCAGGAGTACGCCTACGACTTGTGTCACGCTCTTCCTCCCGATTGTTGCACTCTTCGTACCATTGTAGTACTTGTTTTCGTCTTTGCTCTTGGTCTTTGTTAGTCCGAAGATTTGGAGTATGATGTAATGACGTGCAAGCAATCTCTATAGTCTATTGAGAAGGTGGTTGACCTCTGGGTTAACGCTCATGTTGTCCTTGATGACCGCCTAAGGGACCTCTTGCTTGAGAGCTTCCCTTCGTATGTGCTCCTTGACCAAGATATCCCACAAATTTACAAGATCTTCTTTCAACGCACCTTCCCTTTCTTCGTTGGCTTGTATTGGCTCTTTGGTCGGTTAACCCATTATGATGCCATTCTTCCTGTCTATGTGTTGTGTACAAGAGTTCGATTTGGCAATAGCGCCAAATGTTTACTCACAGAAGTAACTTGACCAACTAATAGAGTAAATGAGAATAGAACTTACAAAAACATGCAGAAGAAACATACATACCTAGTACTCACGAATGCATATGCACTGAACAATAGTATTCTCATTCATTCAATGGCAATAAGTACAATATACAATATATGTGCTGTCCTCGACTACAAGTGAAACAAGACATATATAGTTGTCGACGTTGGTTTATAACACCTACCGTCGGGAACTACCTGATACAACTAATCAAATGGATTAACTCCCGATAACAAAATATAAAATTAAACATTTGCTGCATATATTAATATTTATTTATTTACTTATTTGGCCGACTAAAACAAGATAATTACTTTCGGCCAACTACAGTCTCTACAAGGTCATGATTGTGCATTTTGTAGGTCCCGATATAAGGATTAAATAGTAAGAATGACATTTCCTAGTGAAGAGTGATGAGATATTTCTAGATAAAGGTGACCATCAACTCGAACAACAAAGAATGAAGAAACTGTGGCAAAATAGCAATTGTCCATAAAGATATTTTGAAGACAAGTCATGCCCCTCTGAAATGGAAGGCACATTTGTTTGGAGTGCATGTCAGAAGCTACGGGTGCCACCTTAGACCTAAGATGGTAAAATATGAGATAGGCCACTTTGAGTAGTAGTGAACACCACTCATTCATGGAGTCTCACCATTGAAAGATGAGACTCAATGTTTGCTAGTTGGTATCAAATTTTGATAATAGTTACTTCATGACTAAATTAGTGTTGGCGTTTAAATTCGCACCTCTGGAATGCAGATTTGAAACGGACAGCTATGCACATTAAAACTGCTCTTCAAATTAGGAGGGGAAGCTCCCTCTTGCTGATGGTGTTGAAAGAAAGTAAACTAAAAACTAAGTTGCCTATCTTTTTGATCAGCTAGAGCACAAGGTTTATAAAACACAAACACCACAGCTGAGATTTTCTGATTTAAGAACTTCAACTACGACTAACTTAAGCTAAAGACGTTTCTAGCTTCTCAAGTAATACGCAGAGCAAGAGAAACTAGAAATGAACAAGGTTGATTTTCTGAAAAAATGCTTCAATAAACTCTTTCTCAACAAACATCTGCACACTTCAATGTAAGCTGAAATTAAGATCATAAAAGCATAACACAAATAACGGAAATCTGAGACGTTATTCCAAGGAAAAGGAGGCTCATGATTTTATTTCTTAAACTTCTGGAACAAAATCTACTAAAAACATGCTTGGAACAATAGTTTGCAGCTAAAAAGGCTTGCAATCTTATTCTTACACAATAGGAACAGCAATTACAACAACTCCTTGTTGGCTAAAAGAGACTCAACAATTCGCTATCATAAACACACTTGAACAACACTAAATAACAAATATAAGGCACTTAGGCTCAGCGTTTTGTTATCACTAGCATGGTTCTAACACAAAGTGAACTGACATTGAATAACAACTTGCTGGCTAAAAAAGACTCAACAATTTGCTATCACAATAACTGTTCAAGAAAACTAATGAGCAAAGACTCTTATTTATAGGCAAGCAGAGGAGTAGGGAACCCTAAAATCTCCTTGCTTTCACAATCTAGGGCTTGCTCAACAAGCAAGCTTTATTTCTAAATCTAGAAAGAAGATAACATCTAACACCTAAGAAAGTAGGAAAAGCGGGAAGTGCCAACTATTACATTTATCTTCTTTCTCTTCTTCAAAGAATGGTTAAGAATTGTTCCAAGAATAGAAAGAAAGTGGAAAGAAAGCTTTTAGAAGAAAGCTTGCTTTAAATCTCAATGATATCCGCTCGAAAGCAAGAAACTGTGTCCCGGTTCGGTGCATCTATGCCCTCAATAGCAAAGTTACGCTTTTCTAAGATATCCTCTCCATCTGCAATAGATCTCAAGAAATCTTCAACCTCATTGGCTTCCTTTTCAAACTTTGCTGACATCATGGAAATATGTGACTTGGCAGAGTCTTACGTTTTTCTTTCATTCACTTCAGTACAATCTTCTTGTTGTATTTTTCCTTATGCATCTCCCATATCCTTTCACATTCGCCCTTTTGAGATAGTGACACTTTCAGGCCAAAGGAGAATGGAGAAGCATTTTTTGATCATGACAGGCTTCAAACTGCAAATCAATTTGCCATCAACTGACTGAATCTCCCTTGTAGCCGGGTTGTAATGCTTGATGCAAGCGATTACGAACTCGAGGCTCTTAACTAATATAGGAATAGACGCTGCTGCAAGGAGTCCAGAGTGTCCCAAGTTTCTGATTGAAGTGTTGCCTGCGCTCTCCAAAGCGTGTAGATCAAACACCGGCTTGATGTGATGCAAGTCCATCTTAGCTGTTTTGATGAAATCATGGTAGAGAGCTGATTTGGTCTTGAAATCATTAGGAGTGTACTCCATTCGGAAAACTTTGAAGAATGCCTGTAAACTCGCCTATGTTCAGACAAGTTTTGAGCAACTTACTATTTTTAGAATGCTGGCTTTTCTTCCTCCAATGGACAAATTTTTTGAAATTTTTTCTTAGATATGGGTTTTGCTCAGAATTTCGTTGCAAGACAACCCAGATTGTCTATTTTTGAAAATTTTGAATTTAGACCAAAAAAGCAGCAAACCCTAATTTCTTCAATTTTTCACGAAAAAAGCTGGCATTTGGGTTTTGTTCAAAATGCAATTAGAAATGAACCCAGTTGATTAGATTTGAGAAATATTGATGGCTGATTGAAAAAGCAGCCAACCCTAAATTTTGAAATTTTCTTGAAAACGCTGTGATATGGGTTTTCTTTAGAAGATTGATTTGAGAGGACCCAAATGATAAAAAATTGAATGCACTAAGGATTTCACTGACATGCAAATAAAAAGCAGCTGCTGCAACTTGAGAAAAATTCTTCAGAAGAATGAGATGACAAGACCCAGATGGCTGAAATTTGAAAATCTTGGCCTTCTTTTTCAAAAATTTGATCTTCTGGATGAAAAAGCATGAAAAAGCAAGGCCTTATGCTGCTGGTCTGAAAAATTTAATGAAGAATCAGCAAACTTGAGATCTTGAATCATGAAAAATTCTTCAAACTTGCTGCTCCACTTTCTCCTTTGAATGTCACCTACAAAAATAATGAAAATTACATGAAAGAAAGGTGTTAAATAGACTTAGGGTTTGAAATAGGTCTGTTTTCTTTTGCTTTTATCTTCAAAACCCTAAAATTGGCCTGTTCAATGAACTTGGACATTTTCTTCATCTCACAATTTTGAAATCTTTTGAAAATTGTGAAAATTTCACTAAGGCATTGAAAGTTGGGCGCCCTTCTTGGCTAGGGGCGCCCATTTGCTTCAGAGTTGTCATTTTTTGAGTTTTTCATCTTTTCTTCTATTTTGACCCCCTCCTTTGACCTCGATCTCCGGCTTCCAGATTAATTTGATGAATGAGCTGGATGATTCATCGCGTAGCTTGATTGATTCTGAGAAGATTGTTTTGGAGGCATCTCTGGCGAAAAACTTTGTTTTGACCTTCAAATTCATGGGAGCCTATCCTCTACAGTGGCGCCCATCTCAACTAGTGTTAGCCATTTTTATGATTTTCAAGCTCCTCTTCTTTCCCTCTGATGCTCTGGTGAAATCCTGATTCCGGGAGCTACATTGATCCGACTGATTGACCGTTGGCTTCATTGGATAACTTGATCGAATCTGACGAGGTGATCTTAGAGACCTTATTAGCAAATTCCATCATTTCTGGCCTCAAAAATTTGGGTGCCTATTCTCCCTTGGGGCGCCCATGTTCCTCAAAGTTAGAATATTTTTCATTTTCTTCATCATTTTCTCTTCTATAGATGATCTCATCAGATCTGGTGACCCAGAGCTTGGATTGGCAGATGGCTAGGCTTGTCGCGAAGCGGAGAAGATTTTGGAAGAGGTCTTCTGGGAGTCACTTCACCAAAAAGTTAGATTTAATACTCCAAAAGCTTGGGCGCCTATTTGCTTCTGGGGCACCCATTTGCTCCAGACTTAGAATATTTTATCTAATTTTCTTCTTCTCATTTGAACCTTCATTCTATACCCTGAGCTCGATCTAGATTTGCCGGAGAATGACCAGTCGGATGCCCTGGCGAAGATATCCGTTGCGAAGTTGACTGAAATTTGAAGAGATTGAGTATTTTAGCAAACCCTAACTGTTGGATTAGGACCCTTAAAAAAGCTGGGTGCCCCTGGGCACCTGGGGCGCCTAGAGTTCCTAGACTTAGTGAAATTTTGATGATTTTCATGTCTTTCATTCTGGCTTTTGTTTGGATCCTCCTTGTTTGATCTCGAATCCCGGACGACTGGATGATTCGATGACTGCACCGTTGGATCCGTTGTGGAGCTGGAAAAAAACTGAGCAAATTTGCTTGGCGACTCAAACCCTAATTTCATTATTTAATGCCTTAAAAAGATGGGCGCCTATTCTCTCCTGGGGCGCCTATGACAAGCAGTGTTAGAATATTTTCACAATTTTCACCTTCTTTCCTCATTCTTCGTGCTTGCTCATCAACTCACCTTCTGTTCAGTGCTTGAGTGTTGAATCTGTTGCCTGGCAGCTGACTGACCTCCATTGATGACCTCAAAGCTCTTGATATGCTTCTGAAAAAGCAGAATAGACCCACTTGGGTAAAACTGATCTTTTTGAGATTCTGATTGCACTAGCCTGATATGGAAGTATTTTGAGCCAATCAAAATCAGTTTGAACCCTAACGGACCAACTTTCTATTTTTAGAAAGTTTTGCCAGTATCCGTTCCGAAAGAAACCTAGAAAAACCTAGAAAAAGTTACTATTTTTAGAAAATTTCTAAAAATAGCAGTTTTCCTAAAAAGTAGGGATGAAAAACTGAGATCTGGGTTTTGTAGATTAGGTCGCTCTGAGTAGACCCAGATCGTTAGATTTTGAAAATTTTACGTTTTAACCCCTCATGCAAGACATGCACACCCAAATTTTGACCTTTTTGACAAATTTAACAAGACTTTTACTCATTTCTTCAAAATGTTTAAGTGTAGCAAAATTTTTAATTTGGGGTACAACAATTAGTAAATTAGGACAATATTGCAGTAATACAATATATTAATATAATCATATATATGTATGACTATTATTGCAAATTTGATACCAATAGCAGTCCTATATAGACATTAATTCTACTAGTGCAAGTAGTTAGTGACTGAATGAATCCCGTTGAGGGCTTTCTAAGTCTTTAGAAAATAAGGGTGCCTTGTGAAGAAATATCCCAGAATCACATTTCACCATTCTAAGTTCAATAAGTGGTGGAAAGATTACAAGGGAAGAAATTGATAAAAGATTGAAGATTTGTGAGCCCTTAATCAACAGGACATGATCAAAAGTGGAAAGTCAGTTTCGACAACAATGAATGTGATTCACAGTCAAGAAAGAACCAAGATTCAGGCTTTATGGTGTTGTCAATAATATTTTTTCATGAACACTCCGGGAGAGCATATTGAGTAGGGGAGGAAATGACATACTTAAAAAGTTCCATGATTTCCATCTTGGTCACAACCCTTTTCCATTTCAAAGGCCGTTTTGGAAATATTGTTGATCATTGAGAAAGTCATATGGGCATTATGTTTAATTGGAGTACTAAAGCAAATTTCAGTTAAAGCCCCAGTAAAGATAAGTAAAACAAGCTGTGAAGAGCCATCAGATTTACCTCCTGCAAAGAAGCAGCAGCTAGGAAGCCCATTGAGATTGATCCTGCAAGTGATTCCCATTATGATCAGGAGGGTAAGGTAAAGTCACCATAGGATGTGATGCCTTTAATTGGACCCACTTAGACTTGGGAGATTAATTTCATATTTGTATTCTT
Source organism: Sequoia sempervirens (assembly GCA_007258455.2). Taxonomy (NCBI): domain Eukaryota; kingdom Viridiplantae; phylum Streptophyta; class Pinopsida; order Cupressales; family Cupressaceae; genus Sequoia; species Sequoia sempervirens. Next base: position 35,258 of record VDFB02120427.1, on the reverse strand, counting down.
ATTTATTCAAAAAATAGATAAGGTTTTGAGGTAGTTGGTAACTATGTAAAAGACCTCCTGATTATTATTATAAATAATAGTTGAAGCAAATTTGATGGGGCTTTATATCATTGAGACTAATTAGTAGTTGTATAAGCAACACTTTGTGTTAGAAATAAATTGAAGTCAAATGCAAAAATTTCTGTCATGGTTTGATTTTTGATTATGTTTTGTCATTCTCCTTGATAATGTATGATATTTCTTGTATTATGCAATTATGGAAAGATGAATCCTCTGAATCATCCAAGATCATAGTCAATGTATTCCGTTGCATGCAAATCTGAGCTATACCTTTACTTACATGAACATGCAATCGTTCTTTCTCCAAAATAATTTAAAGCTATGTTATCATGACAAATTCTGATATAGTATAGTGTGTACAGTTATAGATATTGGACATAGTTTTTTATTTGTCTGTAAATATCAAGTGATCAAGGAGCCTTCCCCTAGAGTGGAGGAGGGACTTTTTCCCACTTGCTGGTGAAAATTTGAATCTGTCCAGGTGACAATTCTATTTGCTAATGTGTTCTTGAACACATTAGGATAGCCTGAAAGATAACAAAGGAAGAACAGGTACATTAAAACTATATGCAATTAACTCGATGAATTATTACTACTTAGCAACTGGATTTGTTTTCCTTTTTCACACTTTATGTACTTACCTGCTGCAAATGAGGTATTAAACAAGGTCAGTAGTCTCAAAACTTGTGATGTCCCATTCGTCATCTTATTAATTATGTATATGATCAAGCCAGATGCTTTGGCTTATCTAGATATCATTGTATTTACTTTTGACAGCATTGCCTAGGCCTTCATCTTCATTGGAGGTGCAAACAGTTTGCAGTTTTAATTCAATTGTTGTATTTGCAGTTTGAGGACATTGGGCCTCATGGAACAAAGATTATAATTTTTAACCTCTGGCTTAATGATGATGGCGTCTTGGAGCTTGATTTTGACACAGACAATGAGGTATAGTAATTTATTTGGCATTTGTTTTTGATTTTACTTGTGATTACGGTATGGAATAAACATATACCTATCATGAAATAAATTGAGATGTTATGTAAATGCATTGTATCCTTTTTGTTTCTGCTGTTGATTTCATTAGTGTTTTAAAACAAAGCATACGTACTTGGGCATTCTTGGTAATGTCATATGACATTTTTATTCTTCTAAGCGAATGTTGGTTTTTTGTCGCTATTTCATTTGGATTATTACTTTCTTATATGATTGTTTTAAGAAGTAGAATAAGCCTAAATTGTTGTCATATATGTTCTTGAGATGAACTTTCCTTCTAAGACCATTGTGTCTAAACAAGACTTCCCCAATGTAACCACTCGTAACATTATAGATGAATGTCCTATGATTTTGAGCTTCATGGTATGACTATGGACAATAAATCTCTAAATGTCTTATTTTTATATTCAACTTAGTCTAGAATAGGAAATAACATCTCTGAGACTTCTCTCATCATTGTTAGAACTTTGTAGAAACCCTAGTTTCCCCCTGTTTCTGACTCTGACGGTTTTAATGTTTTTTTCTGAAGTTTTTAGGTTTTTTGACCGTTTTTGGGTTTTTGAGCATAAAATGCAATATGGCGATTTTGCAATAATTGAAAGATAAATTCTATCAAAAATGTATAACTCTGGAAATAGCAAGATCTATCTCAAATACTGAAGCTTATTTATTATAGAATCTTCTGAGGAAATTACAACAAAACCCAGTTACATGCAACCTAAAAAGCAATGATGTTTTGATGTAAAGAACCTGATAACTGCGGCTGCCAATAATGACCTCCAGATGTTGATACTGCTGAGAAATACTCCCTTCTCCCTTTGTTCTATGGTTGCAGACTGTCCCAGATACCTAGGCGCCAAGATTGATGAAGAATCCCAGCCTGTGAGGTAGGCGTTTTGGCTAGAACAAGGAAGACGCCTCCTTGCTGATGGTACAGCCAGGTACACAGCAGTACGGCCTGAGATTGATCAGCAATCAATGAATGCAATACAAATACGTCCCTCTCTGAAGGTCTTCAGATGGTGAAGAGATAGGCGCCTCAATTTATATAACCTCTGGATGGATTTATAAATCAGACCTCCTAAATAAGTAAAGCTCTCCTTGAACAGTACGGCCTGCTGTGAATAGTACGGCTGTAGCAGCAATGAATGAATTTGTACGGCTTCCTTCTTAAGCCTCCAGAACATCAATAAGATAGGCGCCTTGATTTGCAATAACTTTCCAGATGAACAGAATGTCTGAAACCCTGAAGATTAATAATCTCTGAAGCTCTATGATCTCTTCTGGATGAAGAAACCTCTGTGCTGGCAATAAATCAGATGTTATTTCACATCCTCTGAATTGCTCCCACTGGAGATGGCTCGTTCTCCAATGTTTCGAGACTGAAACCCTACAGCTTCCGTTCTCTGTCGAAGACTGATCAATTTTTAATTCACAAATGTCATAATGGCTCAAATCCCAATGCAAAGCCTATATTCTTCTCAAAAGTGCGATTTCCTTAAAGATAGGGAATTTTAAAATATTTGACTTTTAATTCTTTTATTAATTCAATAGTCTCAGCCAAATATTAAATTATAAATTTAATATGCAAAATGGCCCCTTCCCTGATGTTGGGCGACCCCCTCAAATTGAATCACTTAAGTTATAATTTAATATTATAACTTTATATTATAACCATCAATAATTAATATTTAATTAATATAATTAAATATTAATATCTCCCACGTTACTCATCCGATGACTAATCCGTCTGAAGCTGACGAACACTGAAGTGATTCTGAACGCTGCCAAATCCATACTGCTAAAAATAGCAGGGGTCCCACGCTGACTGCCAGGAACTGCTAAAAATAGCAACTTCTGCAAGAAACGTCCGAATGAGCCCGAACGAAAGCCAATTGATCAAAACTGCCAATCTGAAGCTGAGCCAAGCATCCCAAACGACCCTCTAACCACTCTATCAGCCTACGAAGGTCGCATGATAGGCCAATCTTATGAACTCTGATGCTCGCCAAAAATGGGGACATGACAAACTTTGAGTGATTGCAATTGACCTATTAACTTAACATATTTATATAAATACAATATGACCATAGTTCCCAGACTTGGATGTGGCACATATTTGACAGGTTTACTTTTGACTTGTACTTGGAAAAGAAAAACCTGGTAGACTTGAAGATTTGTAAAAAAGCATGATCTATAGTGATTTTTTAGGAAGCACATGTTTTTCTATGCACTCTTCTCAAAATCAACTTTAAAGAAATAGAAAACTAATCAATTACATGCTACTTTGCTCACATACATGTGCATATACAAAAGTGTGTACATAAGTGAGTTGTGTTGAAGAAAAATTGAAATAAGATTTTTAAATATATAAATATTCATTAGTGTTTTTGTCATTTGATGTACAAAAATCATGGATTGAGATATCCTTGGCATCAAAATGGAGTTATGGACTACTATGGAGAGGAGCTTGCATCACTCGGCCCAACATCACTAGCTCTTCAATAGACCTTTGTCTCATATAGGTTCTTGATGCTGCTGTAGCTATGATACTTGTGTGTCAATAACATCCATGGGATTTTCTCAGGCTCTCTTTGTCACTGCTACTGTTTCTACCTCAAGTTTGGCCTAAGCAACTCACACATTGGCTTCCGGTGAAAGCACAAAATCCTCAGAGTCGGTGATCTAAATTGATGGTGGATCAATCTCCTTCAATGCAATGAGAGATAAATCAGAGCCTAAGATTTGTTTCTGATGGAGGTGAAGGTTGTAGTGAACATAGTCAAGATTGTTCAACCTTTGCACCATCAATCTATTGGGCTTCCTGGAGTGCGTATGCCCAAACATACTTCTATTGTGTTCACATCATGAAGCATTGCAAGGTTGGTTCAAGACATACACAACAATCCTTTGAAGGTTTGACATATTAGCACTAAACTTCTCCCATCATGAACTTGAAATAATATCTTTTTTTGAAATTTCATTCAAATGGAAAAAATTGAAAAAGAACTCAAGCTTACTGTTTAGAATTAAATCAAGAAATCTAAAAGTACAACCTAAAGCAATTTTTATTTGGCTGTAACATTGTTTGAGTTGCCTTGTGTATTTCTTGGGCAAAGAGGTTCCCTTGTGCAAGTTTAAATATTTTTATCTTGGAGATGATCCTTGCTGTTGTCCTGTAAATTGTTTCCATCTACTCTATGACAGTGTAGAGGCAGTTCAAAACCTCCTTATTGGCCTTGAAATCTGGTAGAATTGGAATGCTAAATTCAAGAAATAACTTGTTGGATCTAATGACTTATGGAGTTGATGCTGCAGTTTCTCATATTGGATGGTATTTGTTGTCAGCACCACCACAAGTAGTTCTAATGGTTGCTTTGGCCTTGTTCATGCCCTAATATTTATAGCCCATCAAGGGCCTCTCCCCATTAGCAACACAAAGGAGGCCAGTTAAGGGTTATGTGACCTATTAAAAGATAACATAAATAAATAGTAAGATTTAAGAGAGAACATACACAAATAAAAAGACCATAAAACTAGTAAAGTTGGCAAAAGAGGAATGGAACTAGAACTTAATACTATACTGTCCTTTTTTGGTAGCAAAAGTTGTACTCATCAAAGACCAAATCCAGAACATCAACTCTGCTAATAGTTCTCAAGTATAAATATTGGGACCACTCCTCATTGACACACATATGTTTTAGAGTAGGTTTTGATAGAAGCAAAGATTACGATGTTATAAAATTGGTCCCAAAGTGGGTTATACCAAGACAAGTCAACTCTTTCGTGTATTTTTTCATTAAGTTGAAGGCCCAAGCATAGTTGTATATAGTATATACGTTTGCAAATATTGCGACCATGATTTACAATGGGTTTAACTCAAGGAAGTTTGCAAAAATCCTATAAGACATGGGTGCTTCTCTATGATAAATCTACTTCCAATAACATAATTTATTGCATTGTTTGTAATTATTTACACAACATTGGCCTCACCCATTTTAACTAAAACTTTCTCTAAAATATTACATAGGAAATTTTTCATTTTTTAATTTTAGAAAAGGAGGTTGAATGGTTAATTCTAATTGAATGGTGGTTAAAGTAGGTATGTCTTGTAGGCTGGTAGGAACATGCTTTGATACCATTTGTAATGTCCCCTAATTGGGAATGCCCTAAATTTTCCCTAAATCCTTAATTTTTAAATGAACAAATGGGTTAGAGAGCACCTTTCAATTGTTGATACCACTTGTAATGTCCCCTAATTGGGAATGCCCTAAATTTTCCGTAAATCCTTAATTTTTAAATGAACAAATGGGTTAGAGAGCACCTTTCATTTGATTGAAGCCCTGCACACAAATTAGAAACCATTTACCACAATCACACTGATTAGCAAATTATAACCATTTATCACAATAATACTAATTAGCCGATTATCATAATTAAATATTAGTAAACTCATGGCCAAATTACTAATTCAATCACAAAGCATTTAATATCCTTGGAGGGCTCAACCATAGGAGAGCATGGGAGAACGTGACTTGATGGGGTGCCTAGGACCTTCTGGGCCCAAGAGTGGATATACCATCCCCCTTGGCCTCATCTGGCCCATGCCATCCATATGAGGTGGTCTACCTAGGAGGTGTCCCCTTTTCGTTATCCCCTCATCTTGCATACCATTTCCCTCTCTCTATGGTTTGACCTCTTGTGCTGATTCACTATGATGGAGGGGTGAGATTACAATGGGTGCCCTGAAAATGCCATCTCTCCTAAGCCCAAGGCGCTGTACCATTGGTACCCAATTGGTACCCCCTTGGCCTCCTTGGGACTACTTGGTTCCCCATTATGGGACTACTTGGTCCCCCATCTCGAGGTGGCATACCCAGGAGAGTGTCCCATCACCATTCCCCTCTTGTAATCTGAACCTCCTCTATCATGGCTAAAACATTCAAGACATGTCAAACAAGTATTAATCATATTTACTGATATAAGGAAACAGTCATAACAGCAATGCATCATTGGTACCTTGATCTTCTAATCAAACAATCACAATCACATATATTAAATGGTGCTACAACTACGTTATTGTAAATGAGATTTCATACCACCGATTCAAGAAAGCAGACTGCTGTGCACATGCCAATTTATCATTTATTTCCAATTTAGAGGGTGCAGTCCTCTATTTCCTTTTATTTAATTTTTCCCTGTAGGTGATCGCTGGTCTGTATATTCTTCTCCTCAAATCGATCTGTCCTTAATATTCAGAAGATGTTGTTAGTGTAAATCAAACGTATAAGAATATATTATCCGTATTTGTATTAAAGAAACATAACAACTTATAAGGCTCAATAATTGCTGCAAGCATCATTATTGAATAATCGTATATAATTTATATAGTTATATTTTATATGAATGCATATATAAATATGTAATAGATACATATACATATATTTACTTACCGTCCCCATATATTCTTGCAATAATATACTTATCTGATTATGTTTGCTGCTTTTCCAGGTTTCTGACTTCTTATTTATTTCTTCTTCCATATCTGAGTATATCATACCTTAATATATCGGCTGCTATGCTCAGGAAATACTACCTTTTTTATTCTGTTCCTATTTTCTATCCCCTATATCTTTCTCTTATGTTCCCTTTTTGCTAATAACCTCTTAAGACCCAAGTGATGCCTTTTTTATTTACTAATTCTTAATCATTACTGCCAATGATATGAATAACTGCCCCTAGTTAAGCGCTGCCTTCTTTAGAAAGCGAATTGCATCCTTTGTGTATTAATCGCTGCCTCCCTTCACATTTCAATCACTGCCTTAGGAAATGTATTCGCTGCTGTTCAATATTTGCCTTGTCCACACCATTATATATTATTTTATATTTATATTAATATATTCTATGTTTTCTTTTATTTTCCTTTTATTTATATATTTACAAATTTAATTCATTGTTAATATTTTTAGTATCATATATATATATATATATATTTTTTTTTAATTTTATTTAACGAGGGGAATCGGGTGCAGCACGGCCCCCCATATAACCCCCCCACCGCCGGTAAACTTTTTACCGTGACCGGCAGTGCTGGCGGGACACACCAACCAGTACCACGGGAGCGCCGGAGAGTCGAACCCATGGTGGGCGCCCTGCTACAGGGAACACCTTAGCCAACTGAGCTAGGACCGGCGCCCCTTAGTATCATATTTATAATGATTATAATTATAATAATATTTAAATTGCTAATATTTATATTTATATTTTTGATATTTATATTGTTATTCATTTTATTTATTCATCTGTATTTCAATGTCAGGGTTTTTATTGTCGTAATTTTGGGGGCATGACAACCTATCTTATATTAGCTTGAATGATCCACGTGCGTACATTGCATCAGATGATCCTCATAGAGACAAAGAGGTGGGATTTAAAGTACCAAAACAATTCTTTGTATAGCATCAGTTGTCACCCCTGGGATTTGCACCCAATATTGGGGATTCCCAAGGAGCTCATCCATGCAATTACTCTTTTGAATCAGGCACACATAACCTAAGATTTTTCCCCACAATCGAGTAAACTTGGCTTGTTACCCCATTTGCAAAATCTTCAGCAGGTATTGTATTATGTATATTATGAAACCTTCATTCTGGACCTCCCCAACTCTTTAATTTTATGCATATAACGATTTTCTGTAGTTAAACATTATTTTGTATCATTTTTTCAGGATTGATTAAGTAGAGTACTTTATTCTCAAGTCATTTCTTCAATGACCTATATTTAATGTGTAGGAATTTGCAAAATCCCAGCTCTCAGGAGGTTGAATGATCCACTTGTCATTCATCACACCAGGCAATACTTATGAGGGTGAAGAGGAGGGTTTGAAACAAGTCTAAGGAATTTTCAGATAGCTTCAATCATTACTGACCCAGAGATTATATGAAGAAACTAGTAATGTGGTCAAATCATCGGATGATATTGCATCATAGAAGGGGATAAAAAAAAATCTATTTTAAGGAGGATGGGTTGATAATGGCTCCCAAATTTGGAAGCATATACAAATGTGCTCGAGGCTGTTCCAGCATAACACCTTTTGGCAAATCACAATTGAAGATGGATTAGTCTTTAGAAGGACAGATGGAATGGGTACACCAGACTTGGCTCCAGCCCAGTGCACAGGGAGATCAGTCAAATTCTTGAAAACCAAGTATAGATAAAATTTAAGAGATTATCTTTTGGAGGATTCCAAATTTTTCCTGGTCCCAAATTGGGCTTTGGAATTATTCAATCAATTCAAAGTAAATCGTGAAGCAATAGTAGCACAAGAGTCATATTGAATTAAAGAACATGCATGATTAGATGGGGTCTTTAGTGATAATTAGATGAGGATGGGATCAACATGATCCTGCTCTATAAAACCTGCATGTCTATCACTTTCAGCAGATGAAGTACACAACAAGACATGGAAACAGTTATGCAAGATTTATTTGGCCCAATACCAAACTTTTTATGTCGCTAGCACTGCATCAATTTTGTATTGAGGATATATATAACACTGCTGAGTTTTCATTAATAGTAGAGCAACATAATAATTAAACTTTCTATATTCACTTACTTTTGTGAAAATTTGAAGCATATGAATTGAAGGAATTGTAAACTATTGCCCCTTACATCCCAAAATCTCAGATGAGGTTGAAATGTTTTTTGGATGCTAGTTCCTACCAGGTGCATGGGAAGTCTGTCATGCTAAATTCAATATTAATATCTTTGTGGTTTGATTAAGTGATTCGATGTATAGCTTGATTAAGTTCATAAGTTGATTTAGTCAATGTTGAAATATATTGGAGCTTCTTTACCATACAATTTCATTTTTCATTTTCCTTTCTCAATCTTTGTATTGCTATGACTTACCAGGATATACGGTTGCGAGATGGAGGCAAGCCAGAAAAGTCCCTACCCTCTCAAAAACTAAAATTGCTTCGATCCAGTATTTCATATCGCCTACATTATTCATTACGTGTTAGTTCACAGAACTTTGGTTAAGTTACCAAGATATGCTGGTTTTTGTTATATTTACAAATGAATCTAGCATATCAAGCTTTGAGAACAAAACCTAATAGATCTAATGTATGCTTTCATGTCTCTTGGCAGGTCTATGTTTCTATTCTTTATCTAAGGAAACAACCGAAATTTGAAATTATTTTAAGGGGAAAGCCTGTAGAGCACCACAGCATTGCTGATGATCTGAAATTGCCTAAGGTTATAACTTACAAACCACAAGTTGGAAATGTTTCTAAGGACACAACAATGGAGGTAACTATCTTGGACATTTTAAATCTAGGAAAATAGCCAAATTTCCAAATTATTTTAAAGGGAAATCCTGTCAAGCATCGCAATTTGCTAATTATCTGAAATTTCCCAGAGACCCAACTTACAAACCAAAACTTGGGCTTGGTTCTATGGAGGTAACTATGTAGAGAATTCAACATTCTTGAATATTGTAAAATTGTTGATATTAATTATAGTTTAGATGGTAAATTTCTTGTTTCTTTGACAGTTTTATTGGTCTAGAGGTGGGATTTGAGTTTTGGCAGTGTTCTTGAAGCCTGTATACATGAAATAGGAATTACCTTCACCCTAATAGAAATGATCTTTACCTAATTTATAAGTCTTAATTAGTGTTCATTTTATGTAATGTGACTTTCATAAAATTGGGAGAATGTTTCTAAATTTGGATCACTTATGGAATTAATTTCTACACATTTTTAAAGATATTGTAGCTAAAAACTTGGATTGAACTTTGCAATCGACTTGCCCAATTTAAGGAGTTCAATTTCAGGTGAATGAAAATTGAATAGGATGCTGATGGATCACTGGGATACTAGAATATGGGAGATGTAGAAAGAGTATCTATGCATTTATATGATCAATCACATCACTGATGGTTTTATGCTTTTTTCTAAAGTCTCTTTTGACACTTGTTTCAAGCTTTTCTATGGACTGTGTCCTTGCTTTTTTAAACAATGAAAATTTATGCACATATTTATGCACTCCTCATTCTGAATCTGTAGTTGCTACAAAACATGGTATACTTGTTACCAAAGTTGCTGGTCACTGTAGAAGCTGTTCCGTAGCAGCAATCATGCAAGCTGTTATGGAAGTTATAACCTTGATGAATTTATTTTTCTGTTATCTTACTTTTAATCAAGAGATTTTTTGCTAAAGCAGAGATTCTTTTGGTTGGTTGATTGCCACATCCACATGAAATTTTGTTTAAATTTTAGCAAGTTTGTTGTGGATTGTTAGAAGTTACAACCATGGAACTCTGTTTAGATTTTAGCAAGTTTGATTTACATTGTTTTAACTGGTTGTTTATTACAAGGAATCTTGCTTTAAATAGATTTTTGTGAGTGCTGCTCTCTATATATTCTCCTTCATTTCACTTGGAGAGGGGGAAGTTGTTGCAGGTCTATTTTTTAAAGTCTATTATTTTAATTTTCAACAATAACGACCTTCTTTTGGTCACTACATAACATGTGGACCTAGAGGGGGTCACACTCTGTTCTTCCTAGGAAAGGGTTCGCTTGGGAAGCTTGGTGGTAGGTGATATACCCTCTAGGTAATTATTTCATTTACAGATTGTATATATATTTATCTTTGTTTAATAATTCAGTGTTCCATGGGGACTCTTCCGCACCCCCCCAAAAAAATAAAATAAAATAAAAAACCCTACGTTTCCTAGACGCCCCCCCACCATCCCACCACTAGTGTCACCGTCTCCAAGATGCCGCTAGGACTTCAAAGACGTTGGGGAGTCCTCAAGATGTCTAGGGGGCTTCTATTTGTCCCCAAGATGTAAAATTCTTATGCTTATACATCTTTTTATAACTATTTTTTCAAGTACTATGTGTATTTCAGCACCTTGTCGCCACCCCCCACTTTTCCCCCATTGCCCCCTCGCCATCCCCAAACTTAGGCCCTTGGTCCCCTCATCCCCGAAACCCGTCCCCACGTCCCTGTGTCCCCCCGTCAGGAAACTCTTTGGAACTATGATAATTTTTGTGTTTGCATAATTGATTTTTCCAAAATTAAGTAATCTTAGTGTTTATATAATTATATTAATTTCAGTTTGCATGATTTTGATTGATTTTGATTCATTTTGATATTTCTGTGTGTGTGGTTTGACTTTGGTTATTTACAATTGTGTGGGATTTCTCAATGTGTTTTACCTTACCATTAAGTTTCTTTGTCATCATCTCAGAAATTGTAGTTTAACAATAATTTCTCCTGTAGATTTGTTCAGTAGATTAAATGTATATTAAGATAGCTAGGTTGGTTCAGTTAAATTTTTCTTTGTTATGATTAGACTCGTCTAGGCTTAGCTTAGGGTTTCTGTACTTCTATTTATCACTTCTCCATTACCTTTATTATTCTCAATCCTAGGTGTATCTTCATATAGGAAACTCAGTCTTAGATTAAGGCTCATAGTCTACATATTCAATGCATGGAATCTTGTCAAGTCTACACTATTGTATTGAAATAGAATAAAGTCTACTCACAAATGGCCTTCTAGATTTGCATGCTAAAGATATGGCTGAAGGAATTTCTAATTGCCCCATAGATTTTGATTTCTATTTATATTGTATATGGTAAACAAAATAGAGTAAACTTTCTTGCTAATGCTATAGGAGCAAATTACATTTCATAGTTGATACATGGTGATGCATTTCGACTTGTGCTTGTCTTGTCATTGGGAAAATATTTTGTTTTATGTTTCTTTTATATATGATTTGTCTAGGAAAACATTGGACCATTCTTCAAACAAAGTATGAGGTTTTTAACAAATTCAAGGATTTGAAGGCTTTTGTAGAAAATAAGACAGACAAGAAGATCTAGTTGTTGAGAATAGATAATGGTGATGAGTTTTGCTCAAATGAATTTGAGCAATTTTGTAAGCAGTATGGAATAATAAAGTAAAAGACAACTCTGTCTATACCTCAACAAAATGAAGTTGCCTAGTTTAATGACTTGAAGTTGTTTTAAAAGGTGGTCATTGTTGATGTATTTTTCGTGACCGCACCAACGCAGAATAAAGTCGCCAACGGCTACCCTACTCTCTCTTGATCAAAGTATTCCGCATGCTAAGATTGCAAGAAAGTTCATGCGTTCAACTCCAAGGTTCTTTCAGTACGAATAGGCTCAGTTGGCTCGATGTGATTTGCTGGTATTTCAAGGGGGACTTACGGAATTGTTTGGCAGCGGAGAAAGGAATTCAAATGCTCGAAAGATTTGTCTATGAAGCGCGGGTTTCCTATTTTAATCAGAAAGTACTGAATTGAAATGGTGGTTGTAGAGTTTAGAGAGTCTAAATCTATTCTAAGTGTAGGATGTGGAGTTCAACTTCAGCAAACTTTCAACCAGACTTTGCTTTGCCTCACCTCGGACAGCTTCCACGGAGTCGGTGCAATCTTCAGAGGAGTAGTTCAAGGTGTTTAGATCACAACTTAGCATGAAAATACCATCACAACGACGCATATAGACATACAAATCATGATCGAAGTTAAGTACATGATATTCCAGTTGACCACACAAGGCGCATTCACCATTAGCAAATACACTAGTGGTATGGATAGACGAAGTTGCTTAGATCAAACACCACATTCCACAGCTAACATCTACTTGCATGGAATGAAAATTATACTACTTTGAACTATTTTACGCTACCATTTGAATCGGAAGGACGAAGAAACCTTGCTAGCTACTCACAACAAAGACGAAATTCACCATCAATGAAAAACTCTTTTATTGAGAGAGTGTTCACAACAATTTCTTACAAAGTTTTCAAGGGAAAACTCTCCCTCTTCTCCAAACTACACTATCCATCTATACTAAGTTACTCTAAGCTATCACCTAGCTGTCTCTCTATTCTATGTCTACTCTAAGCTAATTTCTAATGAGATACAAATGAGGGGGACTCCCCCTTTTATAGATGGCCAAGTCCAACGGACGGCTAAGATTACAATCGGCTAGATGGCCTAGATTGTGCCACCTCAGCCCTAAACAAGATTCGCCCTAAAAACCGCCATAATGGAGAGTGGGGCAATAAATGATCAATTAATGGCCACCATCTTCTAGAAGATTCCCGTTTGAAATGCGTTCACACTGCTCTTGATCTTCTTCTCGACGTCGTTCTTCAACTTCTTCTTTGTCACTTGAGTTATAGTAAGTCTCAATACTTAGCCACTTTTCGCAACTTTTCTTTCTTCAAGGTTGAAATGTCATCTTGGATCACTTGCTTCATCTTCCTAAGTCATTGCCGTTTGGCCTCAATGTTTCTCCTGCAAAACAAGCAAGGAGACGAGCATTAGAACACTTCATAAAATAAATTCACTTTACTTACCTGATTTTCACGCTCTAACTTCCAAGCGTTCATCGTCCTCACTAGTCAACTTGGCGTTCAATCCTTCATGCCTTAGTTTATTTTTCGTACTTCACTTCTGATATTTCATCCAACTCAGACTCGAGAAAAATGCTTTCATCAGGAATTTGATCAAAAATTATCTAGGCACTCAATTTCAAATTCGTCCGCCAAGGCATATTTTTATCTTGAAAACACATTTTCTTCCCTGCCTTAGAAAATTCTCAAATTTTAGGAAAATTCATCAACCTGGTGCCCATTTGAAATCTTTATCACAGAAACCTCAGCGAGTTGTGGAAGACCTTAAAATCCATTCCTCATCGATAATCTTCAATACCCAAAAGAAAATTTCCTTCAGAGCGCGTCAAACTCATGGGTGCACAACGAACGGGTTCATTTAATTTTCTTGAATTTTGAACCTTGGAAAAATAATTTTTAACAAATTTCAAACAAAGTATGAGGTTTTTAACAAATTCAAGGATTTGAAGGCTTTTGTAGAAAATTAGATAGACAAGAAGATCTAGTTGTTGAGAACAGATAATGGTGATGAGTTTTGCTCAAATGAATTTGAGCAATTTTGTAAGCAGTATGGAATAATAAAGTAAAAGACAACTCTGTCTATCCCTCAACAAAATGAAGTTGCCTAGTTTAATGACTTGAAGTTGTTTTAAAAGGTGGTCATAAAGGGTGGACGCCTCATGGAGGGAATAATTGATATTTTATATTGTTTTAATATGCCTTGGGATTTGGACGCCATATTAAGGGAGAATTAAATATTTTGAAAAGTAAAATATTTCGAAAAGAGAATGGGCGTCCTTTCTTGGAGGGAAAAGGTGGAAGGTGAAAGGTATGAGAATTCTATTTAAGAGAGTGTTTGCTCCAACTTTTGGTATCCATTGTTTATGCTATTGTTATGTTGTCAAAATGACTTCATGAATTTGGCTTCGAGGAATGCTTACCTCCTAGCATTTGTCCAATTTCATGTTTGAAAGATAACACCTAGTTGGGATTTGTGGCTACTTTTCATCCAGACTAGCAGATTGAGCTTCACAGATGATGAATTTTGGAGATTTCTACAGTTTTTGAGTTGCTGGTTCTATCATGGCTGAAGGTCGATTTTGTTTACAGCTTTTTGTGTGATTTTAATTTTGTTTTGGGTGTTTGCTCATATCATTTCTAGACTAATGGCGACCCTTCTTGGAGAAATTCAGATTTTATTTTGAAGTGTTCAATTTTATCTAGTGGAATTGCCCTTTCATGAAGGCCATACCATGTCAATTGTGCCTTGGAATTTGTGCTAAATTATATGTTGAGTTTTGATGCAGTTTTTGTATTGGACATTAGGCGCTATCCTCCTAGAGAGCATTTGCAATTTGTTTCAGTTCATTCGGAGGTATTTTGAAGGTGTTGTGAGCAATTTAGTGTGTTACAGTTTGCTGGTTAGACATTTTCAGTTTGCTGGTTATTGTTATCAGATTTCTAAAAGTTCAGATTTTGGGTTGTAATTTGGTAGTTGAGAAGATTATGAGTTGAAAGAATCATCCTTCAAATATTTGTATTGATTTTATCATTGTAACACTTGTAAATTGTAGATTTATTTCATTGTAAGTCTGTGAATTAGTAGTACTAATCTAGTCATTATTATTGCTGCATTTACTTGTGAATTTTTAATGCAAACACTATAACCCCTGGATGGTTTACCGCCAGTGAGGAGGAAATTGATATTGTATCTTCATCATTCATCCACTATTTAAGTGGCAAATCCTCACTGTTGAGTGGATGCCTGCAAAGCGGATGAATTGTTTTGAATTGTAATGATTTTCCCCCCATTGAATAAGTGGTATCGTGGAAACTCTTATGGCTGGATCACCGCCTACTTGCATTCAGTTGTAATTCAATTTTCAGTTGTAGCTTAGTTTCCTCCGCCATATGCTATCACCTCGCCTTCTAAGGATCTTGGTGAACATTCTTGGCGTAAGGTACATTTAGTTTGATTATCTTTTGGAAGCTAACGCTAATCAATTGGTGTAGTGTTGGTTTGTGTTGTGAAAATCTTGGGAAAAAATTAAAAAGCATATTTCATTTTGAAAGTTAAATGTCATCATATTTTTAGATTTTCTATAAATTATTAGTTTTTATTTATATTAAAAAAATGGCGTCTCCAAGTACTCCCGTCTCCTATTTTAAAAAAAAAGCCATACCGGTACCGGTAGCAGTCTCCCGTACCAATACCAGTACCAGTCTCCTGGCAACTATGGGTAAGGCATTCACCATATTCATTATATAACCACCTTATGAAATATGAGAGTTGAATTGAGAATTTACGTATGTTAACATTCAAATTTACATTTCAATGTCTAATCATTTGAGTTTCCCTTATCAATGTACATACATGTTTAGAACAAATGAAAAAGCCGAAGAGGCTAGGCTACAACTACAAAATGGCATCAAAATGTAGACAACTAGAACTGCTGCTGCTATGCCTCTGCCTCTTCTTAGCCTAAATTAAAATTAAAGTTTTAATCCCAAGCCTTCTCATCAATTTGTGTGGCATCTTCGAGCTCAACATCTTGCCATACGACTGGAGTCTATTAATGCTTAGGAGCTTTTTAATCCTAAAGTCACAGGGCACTTTGTATGACCACCAAATTCTCCACTTGTATGTGGACCAATTCCTCTCTACAATAGAGGAACTAGTAGCTTTTGAAAGGAGGTGAATTGCAAGTATCTTCACCTCTATTTTATCTTTGCTATGCCATGTCCACCATTTAATAGCGTTAGTTTGAGTTAGTGTAACCCTATCTATTCTTGCCTCTATTTTGGTAAATGTTGGACTTTGAAGAATTGATAAAAACTAGCTCAAATCATAGGGTTTGCTACATTTCAACCAAAATGTTCAAAATTTGGTGAACTTCAAAAAAACCAAAAAAATCATTTTAAACATAATTTTATGGTTTGCTACAAAAGATATCGTGGTTTGTACTTTGTAGTAGTTGTGGTGTCAAGGGTTTTCAATATTGGCAAGTTGCAACAAACATCAACATTTGTAGATCATTTGAAAGTTGTCACAATACCAAATAAAAAGCATTGTTGTATGAGCATAGTGAGAATAGTGAGTCATCTAGTGAGTGTAATGAGTATAGTGATGTGTTTGTATATCTTGTGGTGGTTTATTTTCTTTTGAATCAAGGAAGGCACGAGCATGGAAGAAATTCCAGCTCTCTTCCTTTGATATAAACTCCATCTTATAAGCAGCCTAGCTTGAAGCTTTTGTGATCCACTAAATCTCTAATATTTTATATGAGAAGCATCTTAGCTTTTTACCTATTGGAGACCACAACACATTCAAGCCCAATCTTTACTTGAAAAATTAAATATTAATATTTGAAAATTTATTTAACTTGTAATACTTTTAAGTTTGTTTTTTTTTTAATATTTTTGTAATTTTTAAGTTTTAAAATTTTAATATTTATTTAAAAGTAATGTTTTAAATTTATTTATTTTTAATATTTTATTTTTTAGATTTAATAATTATTTAAATTTTTAAAAAATATTGTTTAAATTTAATCATGAACTTTATTTTTCAAATTTTATTAGATGATGAATTTTTCCAAATCCTTTCCTTGCCAAACTCAATCATTAACACAAACCTTGTGACATAGAGGCTAGCCATTGCTTTCTATTGCTCCTATAACAAAACTTTGTCAAATTTTCATTTATCTACCCTTGACATGTGTTGGAATCTTGTCTATCGTGCATTGTCTTGTTGATTCTTTTCTAACTCTTGCAGGATCATGAAATGATCGTGAAAGATTCGACTTGTGCCTATATAAAGAAGTTAAAAATTTGAACAATTTGGAGTCGAAGAGTAGAGGTGTGCACAAGGGAGAAAGGCATGCCATTCCAATGAAGAAAGATTAAAAATGTGATCGTCAATGTATTGGTGCATGCTCGGACAAAGGTGTGAGCCAATGAAATGAAAGTTTTTAAATTAAAAATTCTTGTTCAATGTAATGGCACACATCTAAGGAAAATGACACATCAATACAAAGAGGCAAAGTTTTAAAAATATAAAAATTTAGGGTAATTGCACGCTCTTGAACAATGCTTCTCTTCTCGACTCCATAGAGATTGTTAGACTCAAGACCAATGATGAAGTGGCCTCTTTAGTTGAATTATGCTTGAGATCCACATTTTTTTCTTTCCAAGGTGTCATATATGAGCAAGTAGATGGTGTGGCTATTGGTTCCACTCTCTCTCCCATTATAGCTAACCTCTACATGAAGTTTTTTGAAGAAGCTGCCCTCTTCTCCTTCCCCCTCAAACCAAGGTGGTGGAAATGCTATGTGGATGATACTAATATATGCTGGCCACATGGTTTGAACAATCTAGAAAATTTCCATGCCCATCTAATCAATTTGAGCCAGTGTATCTCTTTCACCAAAGAGATTGAGGTTGATAACCAACTCCCCTTACTTGACATTCTGCTCACTAGAAAGTTGAATGGAACCTTAGCCTGTAGTGTTTTTTGTAAATCCACCCACATCGACCTCTACCTTCTCTCTTCCTCCCACCACCACCTTGCCCACAAATCTTGCATCCTTGAAACCTTGACCATGCGTGCCTTCCAAATTTGTGATGAAGATAATCTAAACTGTGAGTTAACTCATGTTCGCTATGTCTTCCTTTTGAATGGTTATAGAAACAAACAAATCTCTAGAACCTTCAACCTAATAAAATCAAACTTCTCCAAATCCAAGTCCACCCAACCGCTCACCCCTCCCAATGCCACCCTCCCTTACATGGAAGGTATATCCCAAAAGATTGCAAAAATCCTTCTTAAAAAAGGCATTCGTTGTGCCTTCAAGCCTTTGACAACTTTAAGAAACTACATCCCTTCTCTTAAAGACCCCAAGGACATCTACCTTAATTCTAATGTGTACAAGGTTGTTTTTTCTTGTGGCATCCCTTACATAGGTGAAACTGGTTGCTCTTTTAAAACACATTGTGCAGACCTCAAGCATGAGCGTGTTGTCAAATCCGCTCTAGCCGACCACTCCTCCTCTACTAAGCACCATATTTGTCTCAAAAACATTCAAATCTTATTCATTGAAAACAAATTTTTCAAAAGAAAACTTAGAGAAGCCATTGAAATCAATAACCACCCCTCAAACCTTAATCGTGACGAAGGTTGGAGCCTAAATTCCTCTTGGAAGCCTCTGTTATCTACCTCAAAACCCTCAATCCACCCCACTTCAACCCTCAACCCATCCCCCTCCTAGCTTCCCCACTCCCATCCCCCGCCATTTTTCCCTCCCTCCCCCCCTCGCCCCCTTCCTACTTCCTCCTAGTTCCCTCTTTTCCCTCTCCTTTTGTTCTCTTGCTCCCCCACTTTTTCTTCTCTTCTTCATCCTAGTTCACCTAACACTCTTAGATTAGTTTTTTGTTTGTCCTACTTTTCAATTTTCTTTCTTCATGCCTTTGGTCTCTAAGTCTTTCCCTTTTATTAATTCCTCTCCTCGCCTTTTCTCTTCCTCCTTATCATTTGCCCTTTATTTTTTTTTTTATTTAATTTCTCTTTATTCCTTTCCTTATCAATTTATTGATTTACATCTACACCCTTTTTCTTTTATTTCTTCTTTAATTTATTTAATTGTTATGTGGAATATTCCGAGCCAAATTTTTTCGTTTTTCAATTTACGAATTACAAAGCAGTGCACCCGTTAAGGTTAGAGGAGAAAACCGACACGTGGAAGAAAGCAACTCTAACCAGAATGGCGCCGATGATGGCGAGCATTGGTCAGAGGATCTAAATTGAACTGCTTATGCTGTAACTCTAACCAGAATGGCACCGATGATGGCAAGCATTGGTCAGAGGGTCTTCTATTCTAAATGCAGAAAGAACTCAACGTCAAGTATGTGCTACCCAATCCAATGCGGAGTGAGGGGCGACCATATGACGGAGTGATTACAATAACACAAGTTTGAAAGAGAAATGTTGAAGCTGAAAAACACTCAACACCCAGAATGTGCTTGCTGACCCAAGATGGGAGAGTAGCTACCATAGGGCGGAGTTATAATTATCTTAACTAGTACTGAAGATAAGAATGAGTATTACAAATCAAGACAAAGCAATTTTAAGAACACTGGTCAGTACTACTGCCAGTTTACAAAGATTATTATTGCCTGCAATGTCAAGATATCAGATACTTATCAAATAGTACATTCAATAATGAATCAGCTACAATCCTTAAGTGATCATAGTGTCCAAACCACAAATCAGGAAAGCAGATTTCTGTATACTGTTTTTTGACAGATCTGCACTTTAAAAAGAGTAACCAGCAACTTACAAATTCAAGGTAATGTTCATAACTTGCTCAATAATCATCCGATTAACACGAAACAGGATGCAAAATGCCCTAGCAATGATGGCGACTCAACAAAGACTCTAAAAACAGATCAAACTATCCCCAATGATTAATGCACGAATTCCAAGAAGGCTGAAAGGTACGGCCCAGCTGAAGAATTCGACTTGGCATTAAAAATTAAATACAACACATTAAAATCTGAGATTTGAGACAAACATTCGCCTCCCCTAAACACAACTATAAATGCAATACCTAGAACTACTATTTTTGTATTTTTTGATAGATGAATAAAAAACCAATCTGCTGTAGCTAAATCTGCAAAAACAGAAAACTCTCTAATATGCAAACTTACTTAACAAGACCAAACTGAATACAAAGCACAATTACGGATGCAAACTCACAAATCTATCCTAAATGATCGAACCTCTCCACTAGGTGCTGTCTTTCAAGCACGAAGTCGAGCCCAGACTAGGAGGCATTCATTCCTCGAAGCAATTCCGCAACCATTTCGGCAGCATATTATTAGCATAGACAAAAGATCCCCAAATGAGACCCCAAGGCTATCTTTTATAAGCTTCTGTTGACCTTCCTTGAAACCCTAACACTTCTCCAAAGTCAAAACCCTAATCCCACAAAATGGCGTCCTTTTCCAAGCATCATTAATTTTGATTTCATTAAATATTTCACTTAAATAAATGCGCCCTCCTTAAAGCCTAGATTGGACTTTGATAAATTTCAACATAAATTTAATATACCCTCAATGATGGCGCCACCCTTCAAGTCCACCTTTTAAAATAACATTAAGTTATTCGACTAGGCCAAGGTCATAAAATAACATTTAAAATATAATGTTATTTTTAAGTGAAATAATCTCATTTCTCCAAAACTGCATTCTGAAGCCCGAAACTGAATACGCCACTTGAGTCAACTGAAAGGGAAAGTCAACTGCCTGAGACAAACCTGTTAGCTGCCAAAAATAGAATTTACTAAAAATAGTAAATTCCTGGAAAATGCTCTTAATGCCGAGATGAACATACCCCTACGAAGCTCTCTGAAAACCCAGAAAGAATCCGCCATTGAATCCATCATCTCTGAGCAATGACCTCCTCAAAAATAGGAAACCCTAATTTATCTTCCGACTAGCCTTCGGGTTCCCAAAGAAAAGGCCAATGGTTACTGGAAAGATCAGGTTTGAGAAGGGGACATTACATTATGTTATGTCTTTATCTTCATTCCTATCTATTTGTTTTCATCTTTTCTCATAATTTTTAAAATTTTCTTCTTATTATTTCTAATTTTATCATTTATTTATTTGAATATTGCTTTTTATAATTTCATCAGGTTCCTTTTAAATTTGTTTGAATTTTTATTCTCTATAATTTACAAGTAACAAAGTATAAGATTAAGATATTATAATAAATATTTCCTTTTATCCTTCTAAGAAATACTTCCTTATAATAATAATAGTTTTCTTCTATTTTTATAGAGTTATATTTTCTTAAAATTTCTCCCCTAGTTTTTCCTTATCTACAATTATATGCAATTGCATTTGTTTTTCTATTTATTTAATTGTTTTTTAGAATTTTGTTATAATCTTCTTCTTTCTGTATTAATCATTTTTCTTTCCCTTTATTAAGTTTTCTAATTTTTTTTATATTGTATATATTCCTTGATTTCTATATTAGTTATTATATAATCATATTCTAAGTTCTTTTTCTCTTCATATTCATCCTTACTTGCTTAAGTTATTTTTTCTTCATTTCCCTATATGTTGTTACCCTCATTTTTATTTTTTTCATCTTTATAATGATTTATATCTCTTTATGGATTTCCTTGTATTTTCAAGGTTTTCGATATTATGTTTCCTTCTATGGTTTCTCATAAGTTTTATTGGTTCATAGCGTTTTCCTTCTTAGTTATATAGATATACTTATTTCTTTATTTTATATCCTTAGTTCTAAATATCTTGTCCTTATATATATATATATATATATTATAATCTTCTCTATTTCCTTTAGTTTTATTGATTTTAAGTTTTTTATTTCCCAACTTTTTTTCTTTTCTCTTTAATTTTTCATAAAGAAATTTGGGCCCTCTTTTCTCTTTATATATATTTTTTATAAAGATATCTATATATAGTTTTATATATAATACTCATATTAAAATATCTCTTTTATATAATAAATATTAAAGTATCTTTAGAATGAGTTTTTATCCTTTTCCTTATCTTTTTATATATCTTTATGCTCCATTTTGTTATTTAAATTAATTATATAATATTAGGCCTCTTTTAAAGTTATCATGCTTTTTCCTTAATTAATTTTTTTCTCATCTTATCTAATTTTATAGATAATATAAAGAATTTTAGGTTACTTTGATATTTTTTGCTCTTCCTATCCCATTTTCCTTTTATCATTTTTCATTTCTTAAATTCTTTTCATCTTCATTGATATATAATTATAAAGTTATTCTTTTATTCTAACTATTATTATTTACCTATTTTTACTTTTCTTTAATTCTTATTATCTTATTTCCTTGCTTAAGATATAAAAATAGATTTGATATCTTTATTTATTAAATTACTGAGTATCCTTTTTATTCATTTATTTCTAGGTTTTCTCTTTTCATTTATATTTTGATCTTCAGAGTTATATTTCTTCTCTTCTTTATGTTTATTTTCATTGTAAAGATATATAAGATATATTTAAAAAGTATATATCTTTTTATATCCTTGTATATATCTTATTCTATCTTTATTTTTTATTTCTTTTTTCTTTATTTTGATATTAAAATATTTATCTTTATCTTTATTGCTCATATAAAGCTATATACTATAAGGTATATAAATATTCTTACTTATATCTTTATATATATTTGTCATAATCTTTATTCAAGATACAAAGGTATATCTTCATGTTCTTTACATATCTTTATCAGTTTATTTTTATTTATGTTTCTCCATTCTCCTTTAATTTCTTCTTTTCTCTCCATTTTTAATTATTGTTTAATATCTCTCCTCCTATTTACTTGCTTTCTTCATTCTTTTGCAACCCAATCACCTTCCCTCATCTCTTTATATCAAGTCTTGGTTTGCAATCATCCATTTCTCACCTCTAGCTCTCTTTACATCCTGATGATGGATCATAGAGTGTGATTTGAAATGTTGATGCAAATAATCTATACGCAGTTAAAACCAGAAAATAGCACTTACAAGACTTCTCTATTTAAATGCACCTAAAAGAAGATAAATGTGCCGGATAAAAGGGGTTACACCGTTACTCTCATCTTTCTTAGTGCCTTCTCCAAACTCATTTAGGATGGTGCACAAGCCTACCAATATAAAAAGCTTGTTTCATTCAAATTTTCTACTTAGGGAAAAATGTGATGATGGGCAAGTGTTGTGCAAAGAAATTTTTTGGAAGGCACATAGAGGAGAGCCAACTGCATCAAGTTGAGAACTTGAACTTAGTGTAAAGGTGTGCATTTGAGAGAAGAATATCATTTTTCCTAGCACAAAAGGAAGATTTGCCAACACATGATGAAGTAATCAAACACACATTTGCAAAGGAGTCAAATCTAAAAAAAATTGCCTCTAGTATATAGGTGCATGCCAAGAATCTAGTGTGCGCTAATATAAAGAGAATCTTGTTCAACAAGTAATTTTTTTTTAAAAATGTATTGATGCAGGCCAAGAGACTAGTGTGCGTCAATATAAAGGTGGTGGACTATTGGAAATTTCAATTTTAGCGTATAAGTGCGAGCCAATACAAAGGAGGAAATTTTGTTGTCATTTTGCCTAGTGTTCAGTCGTGTGAAATATCCCCCTTAGTTTTTTTCCAAATTTAACACATAAAACTTCACCCGTTAATGTTAGCCCAAGAAAGATAACAAATTGAAAGCAGCCCTTCACGTTCTAGGTTTGCGTAAGACCCCAGATTCTTCGGTGGTTGCCTCGGTGGTGAAAGATCTTCCTTGGTTGCCACCCTTAACACCCAGGGTAGCCACCCTCACTATTAGACCGGTCTTTTGGTGTAGTGGTTGGGCCTTAGTGGTATTAGAGCTGAGGTCTCAAGTTCGAGATGCGTGGAGCGTGGTTAGTTGTAATGTCCCTATGCACGAGTGATGTGCTCTGGCGGCGGTGTGTCTGTTGGGTTTGTGTAAGACCCTAGATTCTCCGGTGGTGGCTTCGGTGGTGAAAGATCCTCCCTTGTTGCCACCCTTAACACCCTGGGTAGCCGCCCTCACTACTAGGCCAGTCTTTTGGTGTAGTGGTTGGGCCTTAGTGGTATCAGAGCTTCAATATCCTGCCATCCTGTGAGGTTATTTCCTGAGTGATAAAGAACAAACTTATCACAAGGGTTCACGGCCGTTTCATCCTCTGTAGGTGCCAGAGGGAGAAACCATTTCAAAGGTTTTAGGCATTCACAATTCACCAGAAATAACAAGAACTTTATCCAGTGACAATGAGAGCATTGTAGGCACCATGGGAGATAGAGACAAAGTGTATTCAGGTTCCATTAGCCCAAATGCCA
This sequence comes from Sequoia sempervirens, assembly GCA_007258455.2. Classification (NCBI taxonomy): domain Eukaryota; kingdom Viridiplantae; phylum Streptophyta; class Pinopsida; order Cupressales; family Cupressaceae; genus Sequoia; species Sequoia sempervirens. The sequence goes on along the minus strand of VDFB02120427.1, from coordinate 10,884 downwards.
GGAGAGAACAGAAGTTTGACACTATGATGGACATGTTGGCGGATTTTTTGCATAAGATGAACCGGGATCCTAATCTTGGTCACACAGGACAACCTGACAATTCCAGTAGTTCTAATGCTCAGCTTGAAGTGAGGCCAAGGATTTCTATCGATACCACAGCTAGGCCTTTGCAGCCTACCTTTACACGGAGGGTTGATACCCCTGTTCAACAAGAACGACCTCCGAAGCAGTCGACCAACATGGTCAATGAGATTAAGACCAGCCATATTGAGTACACTTCATTTCCTGCTGACATCAGGAATATGTTGACATTTGACCAATTCCTAAACTAGAGGACACAAAGGGCAATGGCAGTTGGCAGACTTGAGACTAGAGCACCACAGGGAACCAAAGATCTCCAGTAGGCGGTGAGTAAGATAAATTTGGAACATTTTGATGGAGGGCATCGTTGTGTCGCATGCAGTTGGGTTCAAAAGTTAGATAACTTCCTGTCCTTGAGGCCCATGCCTAAGGAAGAGGCAATCAGGTTTGCCACACTTCACCTGGATGGCATAGCTCACGAGTGGTGGTACCATGGTTTGATTACTTTGGGTCACAGGTTAGTTGTTTCTTATGTTGAGTTTACTAACAAACTCATTGAGCGTTTTGACAGAAGAGATCCAACTTAAGCAAGTTGGGACATTAGAGGCCTTTATTTCAGAGTTTCAGAGGATATCTGTGATGGTCATGGGAATTGTTGATGTGGTTTTTGTGACCATACCAAACAGCAGAACAAAATAGTCCGAAGGCTATTCCATTCCCTCTTGATCAAAGTATTCCGTGCGCTAAGATTGCGAGAAAGTTCACACGTTCAACTCCAAGGTTCCTTTAATGCGAATAGACCCAGTTCGGTTGATGTGTATTTGCTGTATTCTTACGAGGGGACTTACACAATTGTTCAGACTTCTTGCAGTTAGCAGTGGGTATGATTTTGAAGGGGATTTTGCGCGTATGATTTGGCAATGTGGTTCCTTTCCTAAAACTAATCAGAAATGTACGGAAAGTAAAAGGGGTTTAGGGCCTAAGAAACTAACATTCTATTCTAAATGTAGGATATGTGGAGCTTTGTTTCAATAGACTTCAACCGGATTTCACCTAGCCTCCGTCGAACAGCCTCAGTAAAATCGGTGCAATCTTCAAGGGAAACAGCGAAAGATGTTCAAGTTATAATTTAACATACATACACCATCAGAACGACGCATATAAGTATGCAAACCACAACCGAAGTTAAACACAAAATAATCTCCAGTCGACCACACAAGGCGAACTTATCATCAAGAAGCCGCTAGTGGTATGGAATAAAGCGAAGCTATCTCAATAAAACACCACACACCAAAATAAGCTACTTGCATGAATTTAAGCTACTTGGATACGAAAGGAAGAAGAAACCTTGCTAGCATTTCATGACAAGACGAATTCCATCATCAATGAAAAGATCTATTATCATAAAATGTGTTACACAACAATCTCCTCAAAAGTTTTCAAAGGGAAAACTTTCTTCTTCTCCAAATTATGCAAAATGCTCTACAATGCTACACTATCTAATTCTAATGCTAATACTCTCTCAATGTCTACTACTCCAATGTCTAATCTAATTCTAATTACAAATGAGGGGGACTCCCCCTTTTATAGCTAGCCAAGTCCCAAAAGACGGCTAGGGTTACAATCAATAGAGTGGCCAGAATCGTGCCACCTCAGCCCTAACCCTAAAAACTGCCAGAATAAGGGAGTGGTACATTAAATGAATCAAAGATTCCCACTCACTCCCAAAAATAGCAAATGGTAATAAATGCTCCATATTCAGTCTTCTAGAAGATCCTCGTCCAGTAGTGTGTTCCCATTGGCCTTCTCTCTGACTGCCAACTCAACAAATCTGCTAAGTACGGCCTCAACCTCCTGAACTGAAATCGGCGGAACACAATCTAACTGAAACTCTAACACCGTGACTGAATGCTTGTGCCTTGTACAAGATTTCCTCCAAGCAGCTAAGGAGTCCTGCGTGTTCTGGATCAAAGTGGAGAAAGTAGCAGTATTCTCGAAATCATCCTGTACAAAGGTCTTAACATCTGCGAAGAAAGGCACCAAGAAACCCTCAAATTATCTGTCATGCTTAAATTGCGACCTCCGAATGCGATTTGAAAACGGACAGCTATGCACGATAAACCGCTTCTTCAAATTAGAGGGGAAGTCTCCTCTGTTGATGGTGTTTGTTATGCAACCAAAACTAAGTTGTCTATCTTTGACGTTTTAGAGCACAAGGTGTTTTTTAAAACACAAACGTCAAGAAATTTCTGAGATTTTCTGACAAGAAGTTTCAACTACGACTAACTTAAACTAAAGACGTTCCTAGCCTCTCAAGTAATAGCAGAGCAAGAGAAGTTAGAAATTAACAAGGTAGATTTTCTGACAAAAATACTTCAATAATCTCTCTTTCAACGAACACCTACACACTTCACTGTAAGTTGAAATAAAGATCATAAAAGTAGAACATAGATAACGAAAATCTGAGATTTTGGACCAAGGCAAAAGAGGCTCATGATTTTATTACTCAAATCTCTGAAACAAAGCTCACTTCTAACATGCCTTGAACAAGAACACAGAGCTAAGGAGGCTTGCAAACTTATTCTTAACACAATAGAAGACAGCAATCTTACTAACTCCTTGTTGGCTAAAGAGGCTCAACAATTTGCTTATCACAACACAAATGCACAATACTTGAGCAACAAATAGAAGGCACAATAGGCTCAGCGTTTTGTTCTCATAAGCACGGTTAAAGAAAAATAAATGAGTAAAGGCTCTTTATTTATAGAGAAGCAGAGGGAGTAGGAACCTAAAATCTCCTTGTTAATAATCTAGGGCTTGTCAGCTAGCAAGCTTTATTACTAAATCTAGAAACAAGATAACAACTAAAACCCTAAAAAGCAGAAAAAGCGGGAAACGCTAACTATTACATCTTATCTTCTTTCTATCCTCAAAGAATGGATAAGGATGATTCCAAGAATAGAAAGAAAGCGGGAAAGAAAGCTTCTAGAAGAAAGCTGCTTTAAAGCTCGATCACATCCGCTAGGAAGTTTGAGATCGTGTCCCGGTTCGGTGCATCTATTCCATCAACGGCAAAACACCGCTTTTCAAGAATATCTTCGGCATCTGCAATAGATCTCTGGAAATCTTCAATCTCATTGGCCGCTTTATTGAACTTTGCCGACATCATTGAAACATGACCTATCCTTCCGCCAACTGGGCTGCAACTATGAACAACGTTCTGGAACTGATTTTGCACCTCCTCAAGCCCCGACGTTTTGGCAATGTCTTATGTTTTTCTTTTCATCCATCTCTCGTGCAATCTTCTTGCTGTATTTGTCCTTATGCATAAAACTTCCACATCTTTTTCACATTCACTCTACGTAGTTGCTACACTTTTCGTGCCATGGGGGTCGGAAAACACCTTCACCATATGTCGCGTTTTCTTTAGACTCCGCGAAATCAACCCGCCATCTGGCCGACCGGATCTCCCTAGTAGCCTAAGTTGTAATATTTAATGCGTTTATTACTAACTCAAGGCTCGAATCGATATAGGGAATAGACGCCGCCATGGTGAGTCCACGACCCGTGTTCTTGATTGAAGTGTTGTCGCCTTCCAAGGCGTAGGTCGAACAATCGCTTCGACATGATGCAAGTCTGCCTGTTTGATGTAACGCAAAAGTGCTTCATTCGACTTGAAAACATTAGAGTGTACTCCATTTAAAAACTTGAAGAATGACTCAGAACTCTCACTGCTTCGCATGTGTCCCTCAACAATTTCTATTTTAGAATGCTGATTTTTGTGCTTCAACTATCTAATTTTTGAGAGAATTTTTCTCGAGATAAGGGTTTTGTTCGTAATGACGATACAAGACAACCCGTGATCGGTCCGCTTTTTGAAAATCTGAATTTTGATCAAAAAGCAGCAAACCCTAATTTCTTCAATTTTTCCAAAAAGTCGGGTATCCTGGTTTTGTTCGTAATATCGTTGAATGGACCCATTGATTGATTTTGCAAAACTGACGTTGATTGAAAGCGCCAACCCTAGGTTTTCTAAAAAGCCGCTGATATGGTTTTCTCGTCAAGATCGATTGGAAAGGACCCGTGATGGTTGAATTTGAATGCACCCAGGTTTTCACCTATTACGCAAGATAAAAGCATCTTGCTGCAACTTGATGAAGTTCTGAAAATCTTCGGTTGTGGAGGCAAAAGACCGTGATGATCGAAAAATTGAAAGCCTTTGGCCTTCGCTGCTTTGAAAACTTGATCTTCTGGAACAAAAAGCTTGAAAGAACAAGGGTTTATGCTTGCTGGTCTGAAAAATCGGATGTAAAACCAGCAACTATGAATTCTTTAATCACAAAAATTTCTCAAACTTGCTGCTCCAACTTTCTCCTCTGGATGCTACCTGCAAAAATAATGAAAAATACATTGAAAAGAAGTGTTAAATAGACTTAGGTTTTGATTTTAGGTTTTGCTTTTTTTTTTTTGCTTTTATTCCAAAACCCTAAATCTCATCTCCTCTCAGTTTGGACGCCATCTTCTTCTTCTCACAATTTTGAAATTTTAGAAATCTTCAAAAATCTTCTAAGGCATGAAGATTTGGGCGCCTTTCTCCAAGAGGGGCGCTCAACTTCACCAGACTTAGTCAAAATTTCCACTTTTCGACGCCTCACTTTGACATGCCATCATTTCGCTGATTGCAGCCATCTCATAGCGAAATGGTTCATCATGAGCTCTGATCGATTCTCAAGAAGATACCTGAGGCACCAAGCAAACTTGATTTCGACCTCCGAATTCACGGGAGGTTTTTCCTTCTAGGCTCAACTTCCAAGGTTAGCCATTTTCCCTGACCTCCAAGTTCTTCTTCCTTCTCCTTTGATCTTCTTCAGAATCTTCGATTCTGGGAGCTACGTTGATCGGACTGACTGTCTGAGTGTTTCGTTGTATAGCCAGACTGATTTTGGCGAGGCCTTCTTGGACGTTACTTCTGCAAATTCCATCATCTGAAGGCTTTAAAGCTTGGGCGCCTTTCTTCAAGGGGGGCGCCCACTTCCATCAGACTTAGAAAATTTTCCAATTTATTCATGTCTTTCACTTCTTCGGGCGACCTTGTTGAATCTTGAGCTCCGGGCGTCGGATCGCTGAATGTTTGTGCTCATCGCGAAGCTGACTGAAAATGAAAAGGGGTCCTCTGGAGACACTTTTGTCAAAAAATGAATTTTCACCCTTCAAAAGGTTGGGCGCCTATCTTGACTGGGGGCGCCCAGTTTACCAACACTTAGCTTATTTTTCACCTTTTTCACTTTTGCTTTGAATTTCTCTTTTCACCTCTCGTCGGACCTTCTGTTCAGCCTTTTGAATCTGATGACTGCGAGCTCCGTCTGTCGTGCTGAATAGCTCACTGCAAAGCCAGTTGAATTCTGAAGACATCCCGTTATAGCTTCGACTGCAAATTCCTCTGTCTGCATCCTTGAAAAGTTGGGCGCCTTTTTCTTCTTAGGGCGCCCAGTTTCTCCAGACTTAGAAAAATTCTTAATTTATTCAACTTCAAGTTTCAGATTTTCACTTTATACCTTCTTCTTTGACTTGAATTTGCCGGAGACTGGATCATCAGATGCTCTGACGGGGATATCCATCGCGAAGCTGACTGAAAACTGAGCAACTTCCATTGGAGACCGTAACCCTAATTTCTTCATCTGATGCCCTAAAAAGGTGGGCGCCTTTCTTCAACTGGGGCGCCCAAACTTAGCAGACTTAGAAAAATTTCATGACTTTTCACTTTTCTTCCTCGATCCTCGTGCATGTTCATCATTTCACTTTCTGCTGGAAGTTTTGAATGCTAAAATTAACGCCTGGCAGTCGGATGACCTCCATTGATGACCTCGGAACTCCAGATATGCTTCTGAAAAAGCTGAATAGACCCAGTAGGGCAAAACTGATTATTTTAAGATTCTGACTGCACCAGCCTGATACGGACATATTTTGAGCTAATCAAAATCGCCGACTCGCTCTGACCAACTTTCTATTTTAGAAATTTTCTTATTTCAGAAAAATTTTGCCAAGATCCTCAAGCTCGAAGAAACCCGTGAAAACCCGTAAAACTTAATATTTCGGAGAAAATTTCTAAAAATAGCGCTTTCCTAAAATTTAGGGATGAAAACCTAGATCCGGTTTCTCAGAGGTTAAGTCATTTTACGTAATCTGCATCAAGTTAGAAATTGAAAAATTTTGTGTTTTGACCCTCCATGCAAGACATGCACACCCAAATTTTGACCTTTTTGACTGATTTAACAAGACTATTACTCATTTCTTCAAAATGTCTAAGTGTAACAAAAATTTTAATTTTGGGGTACAACATTGGCTCTGTTTGGGGACCATGGCGGATACTTTCGGCATAGGAGAACCATAGAATCTCTGAAGTTTTAAGCTTAGACCAGTGCCTTGTCCATTGGGTATCGGAGTCAGCATCATTTCCTAATCACCTAATTTGCCGGACATTCCTTAATCACCTATAACCGAACTTCCTAAAAATCACCTAATAGTTGGACTTCCCTATTAATCACCTAAAACAAGACTCCTAATCACCTAAAACACGACAGGACTGTTACGGAAAGGGGAAAAACAACATAACGAAAACATCACGGAAAGGGGAAACACATTACGGAAAGCAATGAAAAATATGTACAAAGATTGAGTTTTGAGAACTTACTCCACCCCCGGAGGGACGAAGTGCTTCAGATACTGCCCGCTATGTGGTAGAGGGAGGAGACTTCCATCCAAGCGCGAGAGAATATAAGTGTTCTCTCCGGCGAACTCGTGAATTGTGAAAGGTCCCAGCCACAAGGAATCAAATTTCCCATGCATTCCCTTGGGCTCATGTCTCTTATCCCATAAGAGGACTTGATCTCCAACCTCGAAATCTCGATGGCGAGCTTTCTTGTCAAAAATTTTCTTCACCCGCTCTTGGTGCTGAGTGATTCTATCTACTACCTCTTCCCTTTCTTCTTGAAGCTTAGTCAGGTACAAGATACGTTTCTGAACAGGATCTGTGAACTCTCCATCTTCTACTGAGGTCGCCAGCTGCAAGGCGGACAACTCCAATGTGATGGGTATCATTGCTTCTGTACCATACAGGAGTACAAAGGGTGAGGTACCAATGGCTCTCTTCGGAGTAATTCTGTCGGCCCAGAGAGCATCATAAAGTTTCTTGTGCCAAGTTCGCTGACTGGAATCAACCAACTTGCGAATGATTGTGACAATGTTCTTGTTTGATGATTCAGCTTGTCCATTACCCTGGGGGTAATAATCTGATGAATGAGATAGTGTAATGCTGTGATCAAAACAGAACTCCATTAGCTCCTCTGACGAGAAACATGTTGCATTATCTGTCACAATTTTGCGAGGCACTCCAAAGCGTGTGACAATGTTTTCCTTTAAGAATTCACACACGACCTCGGACGTAGCTCGCTTGGTAGGAATGGCTTCAACCCACTTAGTGAAGTAATCAGTGGCTGTAAGGACATAAATATGCCCCTTGCTGGAACGTGGGTTGATAGGACCAATAAAATCTAGACCCCATTGCTGAAATGGAGCATCTATAACAACTGGCCTGAGAGGAGCGGCTGCTAACTTTGCTTTGCCAACAAACTGCTGACACAACTGACATTTATGTACCCACTCGTATGCATCGCGGAACATAGTCGGCCAAAAGAATTGAGCCCGCAAGATTTTAAAAGCTGTTACCTTTGATGAAAAGTGACCACCGCATGCTTGATTATGGAAAGCTTCCAGCAAGCGCCGTTGTTGATCTTTGGTGACACACAACAAGAATGTTCCGTCAAGGCCCCGCTTGTACAAAACATTGTTGATGATTATATAATTCTGCGCTTTCAGCTTAAGCGTTCTCCTTTGTTGCTTGTTCAGGTGATTTGGACAATCACCGTATGTTAGGTAATACCATATCTCAGTAAACCATTCTCCCGAAGACTCGATCAGCAAGACCATTGGAAGGTCTTCTTTAACTTCAGGTTCAATCTTGGGTATACCTTTAGCTTGAAGTTTCTTATCACCATCTTCCGCCATCAACTGACAAAGACCTCTCCCGCGAACGAGTTTGGTCGGCTTGATCTCCAAGTCATACTCTTGAACCTTCGCGATCCAGTTTCCTCTTTTGGAGCCCATCTCCTGTTGAGTTAACACGCTCTTTACTGCTGGATCTGTGACATACACGACGGTGTGAGAATTTAGGATATAAAATCTGAAATTCTTTACAGCTCGAACCACCGCATAGGCATTCTTTTCAATCTGAGAGTATCTTGATTCGCTGTCCTTGAAACTGCAGCTCATGAAAGCTATTGGGGATTCAGTTTCTTCGTTTAACTTTTGTGTCAGAATGGCAGACAGAGTATACTCTGATGCATAACAATAAAGGATAAATTCCTTTTCAAAATCAGGACGGACTAGCACTGGAGCTTGACTGATGGCTTCTTTTATTGCTGCGAACGCCTTCTTTCCTTCTTCCGTCCACTTGAAAACTGTCTTCTTCTTCATCATAGCAGATATATCTTTAGTCAACTCAGAAAAATCTGGTACAAATCTTCGTATGAAATTTACCTTACCAAAGAAAGAGTGTACCCCAGTTCTGCTTGTTGGAAGAGACAAACTTCGGATAGCTTCAACCCGACTTGGGTCAATTCGAGTTCCCTCCTTGGAGACGATGTGGCCAAGCAACTTGCCTTCCGTCACCGCGAAGATAGACTTCTTAGGATTCAACGATATTTTATGATATCTGCATCTCTCAAAGACTTTCCCCAGATGTTGAAAGTGATCTTGTCGTGTCTTCGAGAAAACAGTGAGGTCGTCAAGATAGACAACTATTACTTTATTCTTCAAATCACCAAACGCCAAATCCATGGCTCTTTGAAATGTAGCACCGGCGTTGATGAGGCCGAAGGGCATTCTTTCATAGGCAAACGTACCCCACGGGGTTGTGAACGCCGTCTTGAATTGATCTTCCTCAGCCACCGCTATTTGATTATAACCAGAAAAACCGTCCAATAAAGACAGCATCTCTGAACCGGTAACCGTCTGTAAAGTGTGCTCCATGATCGGCAAAGGATAATTATCCTTGAGCGATGATTGATTCAGGTTCCTGAAATCGACGCAAATTCTGATTTCTCCGTTCTTCTTGCGCACAAGAACTATATTCGACACCCAAGTGGAATGATGGATCGGAAAGATGATCTTTGCATTCACCATCTTCTGAATCTCCTCGTAGATGGTGTCTTGAATCCGCGGATTGTAGTGTCTTTGCTTTTGCCTGAAGGGCTTTGCTTCAGGTCGAAGAGGAATTGTGTGAGACAATTCTCTTGGTGTAAAAACTTTTAAATCTTCATATGACCAGGCGAAGACATCTCGGTATTGCTGGAACAAAGAAATGAACTTCTCGCTCTCCTCTGCCGTGCAACATGTACCCAAATTAACAAGCTTGGGCTTGTCAATTGTACCAATATTGACTTGTTGATATTCGGCAGAAGTTCTGTCACTTGAATTTCTCTGATCTTGAATGTATCTATCATGCCTGTCAAAAATATTCTCCAAGGAAACTAAACCCTTGGGAATTTTATTTCCTTTCAACTGGATTATGCTGGATTCTGGTTCTTCTGGAATTTCCTTATCTTCAGCAATCTTTGGCGTATCAGAAACTTCTGTTATTGCTTCTCTGTGAGTAGATGAACTGCCGTCAAAGAACAATTCCTTGAAATTATCTCCCATAACAAGAAACTCCTTAATGTGTTCATCATCGTTAAAGACTTGCCAATTATCACAGTTGTCAGGTACAGCTGGCCTGTATATTAATTCGATAGCAAACGCATTCTGACGAAAGTCAGAATGTGGCATGAAAAGTGAAGCTGATACCGCGAGGGCATCTGCTCTGCTATTTTCCAGACGTGGAATGTACTTGATATCAAATGCTTCGAACCAATCTATTGCATTCCACACCCTATTTCTATAATGTCGAAGACGATCTGCTTTCACTCTGAATTGATCTCTGACTTGCTTTACAACAAGCTCCGCATCACCTTCGACCTTAAGGTATTTGATACCCATATCTTTTGCATTCCTGAGACCTAGTAAAAGTGCCTCATATTCCGCCGTATTATTTGTACATTCAAATTGCAAGCGGTATGCAAAAGGATATAATTGTCCTTCAGGAGAAATTATCACAACTCCCGCTCCTGAACCAGCAGTGGAACAACTCCCATCGAACTGTAAAGTCCACAACTTAGGATCATCTGCTGATTTCTCTACGATGCATGCGACCTCTTGACTTTCTTCAGGAACCTCTGACAACATGGCGTAAGTACCAAGACCCGTTTCTTGATATAGAACTTGAGCTTGAGGATCTTGAGACTTCACGACCGCAAATCGAGATTTGGGTTCTGGTTCCAGCTTGAAAGTTCCTTTCTTTAACGAAATATTTGCAGAAGACCAATCCATCTGAATCTCTCCACCGAGGTCCTTGCAAAAGCTTCTGCTTAATAGCATCCCATAGCTTGCTGGAATGTCAGCTACTAGGATGGTCATCATGATTTTCTTTTCAGGACAAGCCGCCAACCTCACTTGAGCATCTTTTAATTGACCGACCAACGGCACCGACTTGGACTCCAGTGAGTAGCATTTGTCCTTTGTCTTGGTGCACGAAAGTCCTAGAGCATTCATCACTTGTAGAGGCATGACGTTGTCGGTAGCTCCGGAATCGATGATACAATTGCTCAATTTGTAACCTCCTATATATAGAGAAATATAGAAGGGCTTAGG